>JAJEJH010000299.1:324360-348746 GCA_026122585.1 Anacardium occidentale
TATATTGAGTTAAAAAATTATTAATACCTCGTTCTATATTTCTTGTTTGAGAATGTTAGCTAGTAATGTATCTCTCCTATTGACCAGTTTACTTGCCCATGCATTTTATGCATTCCTCAAATTAATTTCAAAGCCTTGAAAAAAAAAAAAAAAACCTTAATCCTTTTCATTTAGTAATTGTGATTTTGGGTTAAGGATTTCTGTTCTTTAAGAATTTTTAAATATTTAGTAGTTATATTATTTGTTTTATTTAAAAAGGAGTCATTGCTAAATATTAGGGCAAATTAGTAAAATTCAAAATATAATTAAGGTAATATGTAATTGTGTTTTGTCAATATCAGTCAAGTCTCATATTTGTGGAATTTATATGGTAATTTCTAGAGATTTTAGGATTCAAGTGGTTTTACGAGTTTTAGGGGTTGAAAATGCATTAAGCCTTAAGAATTATGAAAAGGAAAAATAACTTAATCCTCTCAAGGTACTTACCAAGAAACATTTAATCACTCAAAGTTTCCTTAAATGACGACCTACCTGTCAATTATTAAAATCCCAAATGTGCTCCATTAACTAAAATTAATGATTATATTTTAATGATCAACTATTAAATAATACTAATTAAAAGAGTATTTTTATATTATTGAATAAAAAATAAAAAAATAAATAATTTTAAAAATAATAATAATATATAACAATAATTGAAATATATAAAAATATACATATAAAAAATATTAAAAATAAAATTAAAAAATCACTAAAAATTGAACTAGATGATTAAAAATGATCACCCAATTCACAAGTCTGTAAGTGAGAGACAACTAAATTTGGTTGTCTTTGTCATTAATGATGGTTGAAGATTATCAACTTTGTTCATATCAATAATTTTACCTATCATTGATAGAAGAGACGGTCAAATTTAGTCTCCTCCGTCAAAAGGAGGTGGTTAGATCGAACAGTCTTTCGTTCACATGATGATTATATTTGACTGTCTTATAAATCAAATGATCATTTTTAATTATTTTGTTCAATTTTCAATGGCAACCATCGTTGACGGTGGCCATTATTTTTATTTTTTTTATTAATTTTAATATTTTTAATAGTTTCCAAATTTATTCTTATATAATTTAATGTTTTAATAATATTTTATATTTTTATTATAAAACGGAACATATTACAAACAACTTACAAGATGATTAAAGGATATCAACGTTCATAATATTTCTGAGCTGAGATAAGCTTGTTTAAACTAGTAGCTTTGCCCTTCAAATCCAAAAAAAAAAAAAAAAAATTTGATTGGTTGTCTTTTTACTCGGTGGTGATTGATTGGTTGCAAAATCCCATCATGTTGGCGGTAACATTTTTTTTTTTCCCATGGATTTAGAAAATTGTAATGTCTATTTTTATACAGGTGATGTGGTTTTCAAAGATTTGAATTTGAAGGTGGAGTCACTAAATTCATCTTCCTGTGACTGTCAAAACTTGTTTTACCATAATATTGCAGGCGGCTATTTTATTTTTTTCTTGACTTGAATGTTTTTTCTTGTTTGATTATGAGTAGTTGTACTATATTGTATTCTCATAATTGAAAATAAATATTTTTTTCAAAGGAAGATTCTCATTTTACCCCTTTAGATTTTCATATAATATATCTTTTTTAATTATGTTCTAGTCTATATTAATTGATATGAAGGGAAGTAAGAGTTTTGAAAACTATTGCCAAATTAAAAACTTCAATAAACAATTCAATTAAACAATCTAAGTAAACAATATATGTGCAATAAATTAAAATAATAAGGGAAAAAAAATGCTCATGAGTTATAGTGGTTTGGAGCTACATTTTTTGTTTACAATAGTTTGTCCAAGATTTTGTCTAAATGATAAAAAAATAAAATAAAATACAAATATTGTATGTGAAATAGCTCCCAACTAGGTTGATTATAACAAAAATTAGACAAACTCTTTAAAGATAGAATTTAAAGAACTAAAAGATCAGTGATTGAAATGATTAGCATGTGTTTTGAATGTGTTTTCTTTTCTTGATCTCTATTGTTGAACCCTAACTTTTGAATATGCTCTTCAGGTTTGCATTTAAAAAGAAAATTGAATTTTGGAGTAGGTATCCATTCTAAGATTACAAATATTTTGCTTGACTTTGAAAAGTTTTTTACATTTTGTTACAAAGTCTGATGACATATTATTTATAAGAAATAGTGTACCAGCATATGTATAATAAATATTTGGTTATCCAAGTACTTCTCCATAAAGGACTTAGGAGAAGTAGTCTACATCTTTGACATTAAGATCAATCATGATTGATCATGTATGTCAAAGTGCATACATAGACAAAGTGCTTAAGAGATTTAGTAGGGAATAAGAATTGAAAAGACGATTTCTTCCAATGTCAAATGGCATAAAACTCTCTATAGAAATATGTCTTTAGACACAAGAAGAGAGAGAAAAGATGAGTAAGATCTTAAATACGTCTATAATTGTATTTATCATATATGTCATGGTATGTACTTAGGTTAATGTCTTCAATGGTCTAAGTGTATGTAGTAAATATCAATTGAATTCAAGTGAACATCATTGAAAAATTATAAATAATTAATAAGGGTTAGTTGCATGTATAATTTTGTGGGCAATTTATAGAGTTTTAAGGAGTGATTTGACCATTTTACCCCTATTATGTGCATATTTTAAGATCATAGGTTTTCATGTTTGGTTTTATAGAAAATATTGATTTTAATGTGATTTCAATGGAAATCAAGCCAAAAAGACACTTATGAAGGAATAGATGGTGGTTCGAATTTAGTTCAAGGAAGAATGAGTGATCGAAGCATAAAAAAGGGAAGGAGAGCATTATGCTCCACAGCGGAAAAATAATGACTTTTAATTTGAGCTTTACAATGAAAAAGTAGTATTCATTAAAGATGTAGTGGACATCTGAAGATTTTTAGAAAGCTATTATATAAAAAAATCTGAGTTTGTTGGGGCCCTCAACTGTTACCATAAATTTAGGTATTCTTGGTGAAATTCTATGTCTAAACACTAAGTACTAAAATAATCATAACTTGAGATTACGATGTCAAAATAAGGTGATTCAAAAGTCAAATGAAACTAGACATCTAGAGATACATTTGATGAAGACCAAAATTTCAAATTCCAAAAGCTTCATGCTACAACGTAGAGCCACAGCACCAGATGTGATAAAAATCCAGAAGGTCCATCCTACGACGCCATGCCACAACATGCTCAGTTCACATTTGATGCAGAAACTTCATGCCATAACATCATTCCATGGCATAGAGACTTTCAACAGAGTTTCATTTGTTTGAAACTCTTTCCTAACAAGTATATATTTAATTGTAACTTTATGGAAAAGGGGAGAGCCGTCTTAGAAGAGTTTTTAAAATATTTTTCAAGAAATTTTAGGAAATTCTTATATATATATATTTTTTTTGAAGATTCAATCAAAAGCCATTCAGATTGTAATTGTAAGATGAAATTTCATTAGAATTCAATAAAAGCCTCAGCGATTTATCATGTTCCATTTTTATTCTTCGTTATGTCTTTATTCAAATCTGATTGTTTATTTTTGCTTCATGATGAAATAAATAATTTTTGTTAAGACTTGGGCTAGCTAATTCATGAATGTGTGGTGTTTTTTATTATGATTTATAAGAATGTTATTTTATGTGAGTTTGTGTTATAAACTTAATGTCTATTAAAAACTTGGCCAATTTAATAGGATTTCTTTTATGTGATTGAGATCGAGAGATGACATCAAAAAAAGTGAGAATACGAACTATGGATTAGTCAAATATGGAGATATATTTGATAATACTTGCAATAGTCATAGGCACAATTGATTTGTGTTGAAAGCTAGTGAATTCCACGGAACTTAATGCATTTTCATCTAATAAAACCTACATAAAGATATTTATGTTATTAGATTGTAAAATAAGATTAATATTGCTTAAAAAAGAATATTGATCAAGTTAAGGAGTTCCATTGTCACATAAATAGCACTATATCTTTAGTTGTAGAAAGTTTATCTAGAAATGAATTAGTAAACCCGAAGTCTTAGATCGTCTTGCATATTGTCATCCGATTTATTAGGCAGAATTATTAATTGCTTGCTTTTGTTTTTATTTTTATAGTAGTTTTATTTTTTATCATTATTCGATAGTTTAGATAAAGTTAGGAGTGGTGTCATCTTGATACTTACTTATACAATCTCATGGATACGATAACCCTGAATACTTGTTGTATTACTTTGAACTAGTACAGTTGCTAGGTTGTTAGGTTTTAAAACTTTAATACATCAAGAATATTTGTTAGTACTTGAGAAAGACTAAGGATGTTTTCTTAGTCTATGGAGAAGAATAAAACTTACTGTAAACTAATGTAATGATACTAGTTTCTAAACTAATAAAGATGACTATTGATCATAAGCTAGTTATTTGTTTAGTCTAAATAGTGTTGGAGTCAATTGGAATGACTCCAAACAAAGTACTATGGCAGATTCCATGACTAAAGCTAAGTATATTGCATCATTAAATGTGGTGAAAAAGATGATTTGATTTAAGAAGTTTGTTCTAGAACTTATAGTGATTTTCATCATTATTGATCTAGTTAAATTGTACTGCGACAATAATTGTGCCACTCCTTAGGCTAAAAAGTGGCAATCTTGTTAAGATAGTGCTCTAGAGCCAATCGATATCTATTATAGTTTTGTAATTATTTATTCAATTATTAATAAAACTGGCTTTCTTTTGATTATTCATAAATATGTATGTATCTTTTATGTTTACAGAATTGATGTTTTTAGAATGGTAGAACTTAACGAGAAGATCAATTGACTAACCATGTGGACCCTATGTACGCATTATATGATTATCCTAAAAATGCTCGTAATCTTGACGTTACATTGACCAAGAGTACAAGTAATGCAAATAAAATTATTATAAAGTTAAACGACTCCATCAAAAGGTAATGACAGTTCTAATGTGTTAAAACTATTTATTGATAGTTTGGTATGTGTTCACCAAACCAACCTAATAAGAGAACTCTATATGGATGATTATTCTAACATCTATAGAATTATCCTCTAACTAATAGGTATAGTTGATCTTTGACTTGAGGTATTAGACTATTTTGTACAAGGATCAATATAGTTTGATGCCACCTAACATGCTTCTTGAAAAAGGTGTAAACATCTCATTATAACCTATTTGAGATTTTTCCTTGATGATAATCATCTACAAAGTTTTTAGGTAAACTTTCAAGTTGATACTCTGAGGCTCGAGGATTGTAAACTGAGGATTAAACTTGGTAAGTGAATTCAAACCTAATGATTAGGGTGCTAGAATCCCCATTAAGTATAATTCCCATCAATCTAAACTTTAGGGTTGAATTTAGCCTATTTATAGCCTATTTCTTATTATTAGTGAATGATCACCTTAAATAATATGCAAACGAGTTGGCTAAAGGCATCTACCGATCAATGGTGAAGGTTAGTAGATGAGCTCGCCTTATCTCTATCTATGGGCTACTTAGTTAGCAGATGATGGTTAGGACACAACTATTAAACATGTTTACCTTATCTCTATCTACTGACTACATAACCAATAGATGATGGTTAGGGCATGCTATTTATACATGTTTGCCTTACCTCTGTCCACATAACTCTACCTACGGATGACAACTACATCATGCTCTATGTAAAAATCATGTCATTTCTTGCTAAAGGGAATTGTTTTTAGCTAGAAGACTTTTTTCTTTTTGAGGATTCACTCACAAAAACATCCTTACCTAAACATACTACGTAAATACACTACACTAATATACTACCAAAGAATACACTTTGAAAGAACATGTAATGGCACCCAAGAGAAGGAGAAGCTTTGTCCACCATTCCTGCTTGATTCAACCAAAGCAAGTTAACCATGAAATGCTACCAAATTCAACAATTAGGTATGCTTTGAAAAGACTCCATTTGTTTTATTTTATTTTATTCACAGTGACTGGATAATTGTTTTACTTTGTTTTTTACTCACTCAATGTTATGGATAAGGCCATTCAAGGGCATTCGTTTACAACTCTAAGGTGTCTACATCTACGTTTGATTGTTGAATGAAAGGATTTATTTTCCTATATGTATGAGATATTGCTTTCATGTTTCTTTTAATATTTGTATGGTTAATATGAATATCGAGTTGATCTTTACACACACACGCACACATATACATACATACATACATACCTATATATATATGTATTTATATATATATATATATATACACACATACACATGTACTTGGTCGATATCTGCACATTGCACCTGATCATCCATAGAATAGTAATGTTTTAGAATTTTTAGATATGATCTGAGTTGTAATTTTTGTGATATTTTAATTGTTAGAGATTTTGAATGCTAGCTAAATATGCACGAGAATTTTTTTACTACTCTTTACATAGGGTTTAATCTGTATTGATTTGCTATATTTTTCTTGTTAAGATATGGATTGATATTAGTTACATTTATGCTAATAAATGGTGATGTATGTGGTTGTTGATCGAGTTGTGATGAATAGAGTGGGCTTAAAGGTGTATATTTTTGTTTTTTGTTTCCTGTGTTCTCTACTAAATAATGTATGGGCAAAGCAAAGCTAAAGGCAGATTGTATTGGGTAACCTATAGATGCTTTTATGTGATGAGTATCTGTGGGTGAATCGAAAACTATAAAATTATTACTATTTTGTTTTTTCTTTTCTATTTACTCGATTTATTCTTTTTAGATTACCTTTAATTGCTCAACCAACTTTTGTTTTATAGCTTAATTTTTAGATTTGCTTAAGGGTGTATGAAAAGGGTTGTAATGTAATTTTATTTTTTTTTGTTTAAATTGTAATTTACTTATTTGTTGATGTGTGACGATGGTTTTTGCCACATCAAGGTAGGTTGATTGACTTTGCCATTTTTATTTGGTTTCCTTAAACAAAATCTAGAGAATGCACTCATATAGGTTTTTAAACTAACAGAAGCTTTTGAAAGTGGAGTCACCACTTAAGGATTGCCTTAGGAAAAAGTATATTAATGAAGATGGATGACTTTTATGAATCCCTAACAAATGAGTCAACCATCAACACCTACCCACTAAGTGGCTTTCATGAGTTGGGTATGATGTGAGAAGGTGTTAGATATTTAAATTGTTTGACTAGAAGGTCAAGCTTCCTTCAGGTGGCTCGTTTAAATGTGCTTTGAAAGGTTTGATCATTTTCTAGTTTATTAATTTATTCGATGTAATCTACATGAAATTAAACATCCATTAGAAAGTAAAACATCCATGAAACAGTTAAATCATACATTCTTAGAGCCTAAGAAATTAAATTACAACCCTTTAAACCCTAAACAAGCCTAAAAAAATTAAAATTAACAGTACAAGTCATTCTCAAATTCTAATACAAAACACTAAACAATATAATAAAAAAAAATTAAAAGATCATGCACCCTTAATTCTAAGCAGAATAATTTACCACATTCATTGTTAATCTACTACAAAAATTAATTGTATCCACCCTTAGTCTAAATAATTAAAATAATAGTCATAATAATCATGATTATAAATAGTGATTTCATTATAATGACTTGCGAGAAAAATTGCCTCAGCATGGCAAAAGTTAGGTTAGTCAGCTTGGTTAATGAGAGACACGAGTCAACTTGTGGAGAGGTTGTTTTGATGACATCTGCGAGTCGAGCACATCTAGCACTCCTTTTTGTTTCATCCGCAGATTTGTTCATAGAAGGTGTGGGAAAACAAGGGTAGATAAAACACCTTCCCCATAACCATTTTCACCAATTCCAAAGCATCAAATTAACAACATAAAATGTTTTTGGATTATCAACGCAATATCACCATTTCAATAAACGGAACATGACTCAAGGAATAAGATAATGTACCATTAGAAGCCTAATACTAATACATGGATATAGTTCATACACCGAAGTGTAGGCACATTGGGTGAATCGAGCGTAAGATTTGTAAAATATACAAAATTAAATCATACCACTCGTACATCTAATCAATAAACATATCAATATGAAATAAAATAGGATAGAATCATCATGATTCTTCATTGTGCATCAGGAGCATGTAGTGATTTTCTGGAGGATTCATATGAGGGGTTTGATAAAAAAGATTCAAATAACCGCACTGGCGAATTATATGAGTATATACATGAAACCGAAAGGAGAAGACAAATAGCCCTTTACGATTGATTGATGTTAACAAGCAGACGACCTTGGAGACAATCATCTGTGCATTGTCTTTTGCATCCTTCAATCATGATAAAAAAGGTGATAAGCAAACGATAAATCGTGCACATACAATACAAGAAAGATAATAATCATGGTAGAAACAATCATCCATTATTGTATTAAAGAGACAAAAAGGACCAATGTGAAAATAATAACCAGACATATATTCCATGTTATCAACAAAAGAAAAATCCATAACATACGTTAACATAACAGACAGTAAGTATGCGAATGATGAAACAAATGGCCCATAAGTAGACAACTAACATTAACAAGTTGATATTAACCTAAATAACCGTCTATGCATCATACTGTGCACATCCTTAAGTTAGCTGAAATACAAAATATAGAGAGAATATAAACAAAGCATATACTTGAGAAGCCAACTGGAGTTACAAGATCTATGCTCCAAACATTGTAGGTGATTAATTAACAACACAAGGAGTATTTAAAAGAGTAAAGAATTATTGGAATTAGAAAAGTAGAAAAATATGGAACAATATCAGAAAAGTAAATAAAAAGTAGAAATGAAAATTAAGAAAACCACATATATGCGGAGATTGGCATTAACATGTGGATGTTTATGGGAATTGCTATCCACACGCTTGATCATGCATATCCTTGGGTTAGACATGTATACCAAATGAACAAAATAGAAACAAAAAAAGTCAAAATGTGTAAAATAAGATAGATAAAATGAGAAGGAAAATGAAGTGGTGAAACCCTCAAGGCATACTTATGTAGGTCCTTACAGGTCTTTTTTCATAACTAACTTCAAGTGAGTTTTTCTTTTAATATGCTTCATATAAGTTTTAGAGAAGAAAAAAAATAAAAAGGCTTGGGGAACAAGTGTGTTTTTTTCTAGTGAAGCTTGGTTATCTACTATTAGAAAAAAATGAATATGTTTTTTTTAGCTGAAAGGTGCATATGTGTGACTAAAAGACAAAAAAACCAAACCCCTTTTCTAGGCGATAGACTAGGTTTTATAGGTTTTCTATAACAGCCACCCACGGGTCAGTGCTAGTAGATGAAGATGAGCTAGCATGTCCATGGGTCATGCTAGTTATCTTTATCTGTGGATGATTAACCACGTGTAAGTGCAGTTACAACTTAATGTCTATAGGTTTAGTAAAAATTAGGCCTGACAAACTGGGTTGGTACAATAAACTCAAAATTAATGGTGATTTTCATGGATTTAAGAAGCTTACCCCTTAATCATATTTGATTTTCTATCCTTAATTATACCTTGGTTGACTGACTCGGAGGTTTGCCAAAAGAACACTACATAGGTAACCCATCATCAAGGTTCCAACATGTAAGGTCAAAATAGGGTGTCTATATGATGAAATTTACTACTTTATGAATGGTTATAATAAGAATCCAATTAAACTTGATAAAACATTGTTAAAATGAATGACCTAAGGAAGGCTAATTTTCAACCTTAACAACGTGAATGTCTAACACCTTTCTATTGTTATACTCAACTCATCAAACCCTTTTGTTAAATAAGTGAGAATGGTTAAGTCCTCCACAAGATATCCACTAGTCATCCATTTTCATCGCTATATATTTCCTAAGACAATCCCTCAACAATGACTTTTTAAAAACTCCATGATAGGCTAAAAACCGATTTAGATGTGTCTTTTTAGTCATGTTAGGGTGATTAAACAAGAGATGACAAAGTTTATCTTGGCTTGTTGTGACAAAAAACCATCATAAACGAGTAATCATATACGTGGTGATTGATCATACTAAAATCTATATAAAGGCTATGGCAGACTAATAAAGGATTTGTCTCTTCTAAGTATAAAAGAAGTATCTTTCATGAGAATATTGACAAACATAGATAATCACTTGAATCGGTAGCTACCATGGGATCAGATTAAAGCTTAATTTGAATAGTTTAGTTGTTGATACATATGTCAGCTAATATCAGGAAGTCTTAGAGATAAACATTACATTTATGTCTCAACCTCGAGAGATATTGATTAATGAAAAGATTGTATTGTATAATAACCGTTGAGCTATATAAATTAAAGTTATTCGTTGACACTTTATTGATAGAATGGCCATAACACCTCGTTAAAGCCTATAGATCTCACACAATAGAAGTGATTAAAGTTTAGAGGAATAGGATTATTCAAGTTATATTTTTTTCAAATTTTGGATTAGTGGTTTGGAGGACTTAAATTTTGCTTAAAGTCAAATACATAAGAAATTATGTTTTAGATTAAATTATAACAATCTTGAGGGTATTTGGATGAAACAATAAGCATTGGATTAGGGTTTATCTCCATTAACTATTGTTGAAATTGTATATAAGATTTTAACCTTATACATAGACATGTATAGCGAATGCATGATTATGTATGATTTTAGGTTTAACTAAAATCTTGTTGCTTGAAATTCATGTTAGTATTAGATTCTTTGGGATCAGATAAACGTTAGGTTAAAATCTGTGTATCCAAAAATGCACATGTTAGGTAGGGATTATTGTGACATGAGTATATAGGACAGAATCCTAGAAAGATGCTTTGTATAAGTGCAAGACATAATAAAAAGGTTATTTTAAAATTTTCTCATGCATCCATATGGTACATCGACCAATACATATTCAATCCAAACATATACACATAACAAATATACATACATGAATACAATCCCACCTAAGATACACTTGAACTCAAACACAGTATAAATAGAACTCTATACAAGGTTTTAGGTGTACCGTTCTTGTGATGACTCCACCAGTCTTTACATGGTGCAAGATTTCCCAACCACTTCTTAAAAGATGTTTTCTACCTAAAGTAGGGTTGCACTAATGGTATCCACATGGGACAAGAGCTGAGAAGTGATTGAGTATCATAAGAAGTTGTTATTTATGTGGTATCGACACTAGGTAGGGAAGAAATGAAAGAACATTAGGCAAAAACTAAAGAAGAAAAAGACTAAAGGAAGAAGAAAAATTTCTTCTCTTATTTCTCTACTTTTTAGGCTAAATTGGCATACTCTTACCGAGAAATGATAGAACTTGTTTATATAGCACAAATGCACGATCGTGCATTATAAGGCACATGTCTGTGTATAAGTGATTTAGGCATAATCATAGGCTTGCATTTTGTAATGCATGGTCATGAGACCTTTACTAAAGCACAAGCATGGGCATATGTCAAGTAATGTATGACTAGACAACTTTTCTTTAAAATATATGCACTTTGACATATAGTAGATAAGGTGTGTGAATTGTCTACTTACATACACACTTGTGCATATAAGAATTATAGTTGTGCTCAAACCAAAGTCACTTTTTTCAACCTTATCTCAATCCACTTGGATTGAACTCAAAAACCAACTTGAACCAGTACAAAAATATACTAAGTTAGAAGTCCAATTTATTACCAACCTTATCCATACAAATTCGACAAATGCCCAAATCAATTCTTCCTGAACCTTACTTTTTATTTCTTGTTATTGTACTCATCATACAATCTATTCTCTCATGACTAGATTAATTTGGAGATTAATCCATGTTAGTCAATGCATTGTATGAGACACATGATCATCAATCTAATTATAGATATAATCCATCTCAAATCTACTTGTTGCTCAAATCATTCAAATTCTATTATATGTGACTCAAAAGCTCTTTAGTAACCTGATAGTGTATGGTCTTATACCAAATCATTTTTACCAAGCTCAATATCTTACATATTAAGTCTAATAGAGGTTAGCAAAATATCATGGCACTTAATCATTAAAGTATTAGCATTAAATTATAACTTATCAACAATTAGCTATTGGCATAATACAAATCACTTCATTATCTTTTATCGCTCGAGGCTAAGAAATAGATCTAATATTCATCTTAGTTGTTCCATATTATTTAGATTAATTGAAAATCACCCAAGCCTCTGTTTGGTTAACATTAAATGTGTAACTATCATATATAGAATAGTGTTATAGGAGTACTACTATAAGAATTTGCTTACCATTTCACCATAACCCATCTTGTTAGATATATTCAATGTACAGCACCAGGTATTTATGACCTCTTCTAATAACAATGGAAACTTCTTTATGATTTGTTGTTTAGGCAACCTTGTCAACCCCATCACAATGATATGTTGTTTCAACTAAACTCTTAGATCCCTTATCCCGTCAAACTTAGGTAGATCAAATATTTTGAACTCTGGTAGCCATTTTCTTTCCCTGAGGATATCCAAATCATCGATTAATGTTAAAAAAACATTCCTTATTTTTTTTATGGCCTTATCTTATTGCTCTAATTTCTCAGTTATCTCTCTATTATTTAGAGTAGACACAAAAATCTTGGTTGTGTTCTTTAGAATTCTTTCTCTCATATCCTGGGTTCCCATGTAATCTTTAAAATGGAATAAATCATCCCCTGAATTATCTTATTCCCCCTAGGTTATACCTTTTATCTTGCTAGCCTCTCTAAGTTTCTGTTTTCCTTTTGTTATGACGTCCATTTTAGAAAGCTTTTCCTCTATTATTTTTTTAAGTCTCGTTGATATTTCATTTATCATATGCTCCTCAGCCATGACTCTTTTCCTCTCACTAATTGGTCACAAAAGCATGTGTTAGTGCATGGATGCATGATGTATGTTTATGCAAATATATACAAAACAACTTGGATAAGGGCACCTACTTCAAGAAATATTGTTGTTTAATTCCATGGTATGGTGACAAAGAATAGATAAAGTGACCAAAAGACAAACTAGGCCTAATGTTTAAATACAATGATAGACACACAAAGACTTAATATTTAAGTAAGATGATAGATACGAAAAGACTTTGGTCTGATCCTTATTTGACATGGAAGTCTAACGATGACAATGTCTTGGGCCTAATTCCCTGGGAATCCTAAAATGGCAACATGTGTTGGATTTAATAAAATATAGGTTTATAACTGCTGGAGTCCTAGGATGACAATACGAATAAAATTTGATAAGATATAGGCTTATTGCCCCTAATAAAAAAATGACAAAAATTGGGCCTAATGCCCACATAACTCTAGTCAAATGATTATAATGCTTAAGTCTAATGCCCAAAAATTTCTAGTGGAGACTTTGAAAAGAGGTTTGGGCCTAATACCCTTGACGTGATCTAATCCTTAAGACTTGATGATAATGATATACATTAGAGTTCAAAGCTCTAAGTAAGCCATAATAATAAAAATTTTAAGCCCAATGCCCTTGTAAACTTGGAACTTGAACCAAGCTTAATGCCTTTGACAACTAAAAGAAATTTAAGGCCTAACATCTTTTTACACAACGAACATTTGGTTTATTGCCCTCCAGATTTGGCTTTACCCCCTTATTACCTCTTTAGCCACTATCGAGTAGCTTACATCCTAGACCTGAGGCATCTACATGTAGAAAAGCCTATTTAAAAGTATATTAAGTTACGTTGTAAAAATTTTTGATGAACTGATGTATCAAGAAGTTCTCCTTGTTAGTGAGGACCACTTGAGAAAACATTGGTGAAACTTTTGGCATCGTAGATCTAGACATATTACAAAATGGGCTAACCTTAGTCTTACTCATTCTACGATATATCAAGCCATCTCATAACCAACTCAATGAATCGACCTTTCTAAGAATATTTCTTTTGGTAAAGAATAATCAATGAAAGCTCAATGAAATTCAGTCATTATATACCAAATAAATTTTAGAATGGATTTAAAAGAATACAAGCTTTATATATACGAGTTTAACTTGTTTATACATACACAAGCTATTTCTATGGGTGGGACATTTAAAGGCTACTATATGGCTTGACTTAGGACAAGGTTATGGACTACTAAAGGTAAAAACTAAAAGGTTCTTTTTATACCCAAAGGTACATGACAATGGTTGATGCATGAGACAGACCTCTCCTAGATTGAATAGGCTTTCAAGCTAAATCTAGATTGTCATCAGTGCATAATAAGTGTTTCGTGTTCATGAATAAAAAAATCTAATCAAAGAGGGGAAACATGATCAAACAAACCACATTAGAATCAACTCATCGCATATGTCCCCAATGGAGTCTCCAAAGATTATAAAAACAATTTTTACCTTGTTAAGCCAGGTTGATTCGACTCATGTCACTCTTGTTTGGTTAAACGAAACAAAGGGAACATGTACAATGGGTTTTTAGCCCACGTTATATTATAAAAATAGAGTTATTAACTGGAGATTACCTTGAAAAAATATATCAATAAAGATGGATGACTTTGTGGATCCCTAACAAAGTACCTAACCATTCACATCTACCCAATAAGTGGATTTACTGAGTTGTGTACGCGGTAGGAAGATGTTAAACACCCACGTTACCTAGTCTGAAGACTAACCTCTATTCAGGTGGTTTATTTCAAAAATGTTTACCAATTTCAGTTCTATTCTTGATTACTCATAAATGCATTACATTTAATTTAACACCCACGAAAGCAATAAAAATATCCAGGAAACATTAAATAAAAAAATACATGCCTAAACAAGCTTACAAAAAATAAATTTAAAATATAACTTTTTTGAATCCTAAACAAGCCTAGAAACATAAAATTAATATTACATGTTGATTTTCAAATGCCTATACATCAATTAAAGAAATCAAAATCACAGTCCATTCGAAATCTCTAAACAAGCCTTTGGAAAATAAGTCATACACCCTTAATATAAGACATGAAATTAAAATCATACATACTCAGTCTAACAATAATCCAAAACACATACATCCTTAATAGATACATACACCCTTAATTCTACACATACATAAAATACATGCACCTTTAATCTAGTTAATATAAAATACACATAACCTTTATCTAATTAAATTGATATGTAATAGGTCTTACAATAAATAGGTTAGTAGGTCAATCCGATTTAGGCAAAAAGGGAGCCCAAGGCCAAATTTATTCTAATGGGTTAAATGTATCTGCTAATGCACATTAATCAAGTGTGTCCATTATAGCACCGATTTTTGCTGCATGTAGCATCCCAGGTTAGAAAAGCCCTTAGGGGAAGAGTTTCGGGGTTAGAAATGAGATTCAGAGAGAGATTGAGAGTTTAGCAGAATTCAGGGGTGAGTTAGTAAGTTTTCAGAGCTGTGTGGTCTTCGTACGAATCCTTTCGGAAGGATTTGATCGTACAAATACGCGGGAAATGAATTAAGTTCATTTTCCCTTGTGCACGCCCATGCATCTTTGATGCACGTCCGTGCAAGTGCTTAGTATATAAGTGAGTCGAGTGCTTTATGTCATTTTTTCTCACCCACTTTGCATTTTCAGCCAAGTTTCTCTCTTCATTTCAGTTCCTCCCAATCTTAGAGAGAAAATCCAGCCAGCGGTTGCTCCCAATCAAGCTAGAGAGCAAAGAGATTAGTTGTTTGAGAAGCTTTCAGAGGCATGGCGCGAGGTAAGTGTTCGCTTACCTTTTCCTTGAGTTTCCCAGCTTGCTTTGTGAGTTTTGATGTCATAGATAAATTAATTGCATGTGGATAAATGTTTGGAATGTTTATATGGTCTTGCATGCTGATCTTGATGATGAATTTCCACCCTTGAAGCATGCATGTGTTGTGTGTGTATTTTAGGGAGAGAATCAAGAAACTTCCATGGTAGAATTCATGTGGCTTGATGCATGTTGAATTGGATACTTGAATTGTGTTATTTGATGTGCTGGGAATGTGTTATTGAAGTGAATTGGTGAATGGATGTGGAATAGTTGGCAATTTGTGCATTTTCCGGCTTGTGTTCTTATTGAAGAACAAGACGCACGGCCGTGTGCCTTTGTTCTCCAGAACGCATGCCCGTGTGCACGCTGTGTGCACGGGCAGAAAATGCACACGCACGCCCGTGTGTTCGTAGACACACGCCCGTGTGTAAGGTTTCAGTGAAATTCCAGGGAGATTCCAGTAGCTTGCACAACCAAACGCACGACCGACGCACGGTCCCGTGTGTCCAGGTACACGCCCGTGTGCCTTAGCCACACACGCCCGTGTGTGAGGCCTGCACACCCGTGTGCCTTGCCTCACACGCCCGTGCAGTAGCAGTTTTCAGAATTTATTTAATTAAAGCATGAAATTGACTAATTAAGCATGCGAATTCAGAATAAAAGCTAAATGGCTTCAGATAAGCATCAGATGAGCATGAATTCAGTTAATAAGCTGCATATGCATATCATGGCATTACATGTAGCTTCAGAGAGGATCAAGGGATCCGAATTCAGTAGTATTCAGTATTCAGAACCTAATGTACGGGTAAGAGTATAGGGTGAATACGAGGGGGCATCTGTGGGATTCAGTATTCTGACACCAGTCAGAATACTCAGCAGTATTTCAGATTCAGTTCTCTGACACCAGTCAAAATGATCAGTAGCAATTCAGATTTTACTATCTGACACCAGTCAGATCGGGCAGTAGTAAATTCAGCAGCTTTCTAGCCAGTAGCTAGACTGTTCAACCCACATGGCCAGGATGTCGAATCCTTGTATTCACCAGTCTGATCAGCACAGTAGGTACCTTCGGGTACATAGAGATATTCAGATGCATGCATCCATGAGATATTTCAGTAGCATGACATGACATACACATCATGACATGAATAATAATGAGAATTCAGATAAATCAGATATTCAGAATAACAGTTTCAGATTCCAGCAAGCGCATAGACATATGAATAGGGCCGAGGCCCAGGTATGTTTGATTTTTTGTGATTGTTTGTGCTTGCTTGGGTTTTGAGGGAAGTAAGGAGCGCTTACCAGGTGATCTTTATCACTCATCCCCCTTCCTTCTTCCATACTTTCAGGTGTTCGTGCTGGTTTCGAGGAGTGGGTGGACCGAGGCTGACAGGAGAGGGCCCACACCATGATCTCAGTTTGTACAATTTTCAGTTTTGGACCTGTGTGGTCATATGTATCTTTTGTATATTTTCAGATGTTTTCAGATGTACAGAAACAGTATATGTATGTATGAAAAAGGCCAATGGGCCCATTGTACAGAAAAACGATGTATAATTCAGTTTATGTATATTCAGTTTCACTTCCGCATGTGCAGAAATGTATTATACAGTAGATTCAGATTTTATTTTCGTAGGATTCCCGTCACGGGTATCCATATTTTCAGATTATTAATAAATAGCCCTCTCAGTATTCAGCAGCAGGGGTACTCGTGGCGACGGGTCCTACACTGCATTAAGCTAAGACAGACTTAACCACTTTAAACATGGTCAAGAGGAGTGCATAACAGGTTTGTGGCTCGTTACGAAGTCTATGGAGTCGCTACCTAAGGGTTACCTCAGGAAAATATGTAATGACCCAAGGGGTGTAATTGTCATTTTAGAGAGTTTCAGGGGGGTAGAAGAGTTATTTAGAAGTCCTTTGGGGCTTAGTTGTAGTTTCTGTGCATGTGGGGGTGGAAATGGCTATTTTCCACTACACACGACCATGTGCCTAGGACACACGACCGTGTGTCTGCCCTTTTAGCTGTGTATTAGTTTATTTCTTTTCAGTTGCGCAGATTTCCAGTTCCCAGCTTAATTTCCAGCTTTTCTCTTCTTCTTCCTCAGCTCCAGTGAACCCTAGAGTTCCAGAGAGAGATCCCCCAGCAGCTCAGCTTCAGATTAGAGATCCAGAATCTTCCAGAGAGAGAGATAGAGCTTCCATGGCGCGAGGTAAGTGTTTTCCTCACTTCTCTCGCCGTTTTCAGAGCCTGATTGGCTATTTCCAGTGTATGAGAATGTTATGTGTGCTTGTTTGAGATATTTCCAGCATGCTTGAGCTGTGATATGATGGATGATGGCATGATTGAGTGGTTTTCCATGATTTGAATGCATATATACTGTTTCCAGATGATATATGCTTTATTTATGTTATATGGCGTGTTTGAGTTGATGATTTGATGATTATTTGCGTGCTTGCAGCAGTAGTATGTGTTTATGTTTCATGATTTGGAGTGTGAAAGTGTTGGTGTGGGAATTTTTGGATTTCCAGACGCCTTCTGCAGTTTCTGGGTCGAGTACACGACCGTGTGCCCCTGAGGCACGCCCGTGCGTCCTCATTTCTGCATGGGACACGGTCGTGCATGCTACCCGTGTGCGTCTGAAAACCCAGACACATGCCCGTGTGCCCGAGTGACACACGCCCGTGTGCTTTCTCCC
The DNA here is from genome assembly GCA_026122585.1 of Anacardium occidentale. Lineage (NCBI taxonomy): Eukaryota > Viridiplantae > Streptophyta > Magnoliopsida > Sapindales > Anacardiaceae > Anacardium > Anacardium occidentale. The sequence continues at coordinate 342,833 of JAJEJH010000299.1, forward strand.
CCAATTCCACACGCCCGTGTTGTTGAAACACGGGAAGAAGAAGAAGGCAGACACACGCCCGTGTGCCCGAGTACACACGCCCGTGTGCCCGAGTACACACGCCCGTGTGCCTTGCCCAGTTTTTATGAAAATATTTCAGAATCACACACGCCCAGGGACACGGCTGGCACACGGTCCCGTGTGCCTTGACACACGCCCGTGCGTCCCAGAACACACGCCCGTGCACTTCAGAAATCAGCAGTAATTGAATTGAAATGAGAATTAAGCCACTCTAAGCCAATCCTAAGCACACAGAACTCAGAATTAATATCAGAAATTAGCATTTCATGCATGATTATCAGCATTTAGCACGACATGCCATATCAGATATTTTCAGACTGGATCCAAGGATCCAACAGCATGATTTTCAAATATACATATATGATTTTTCATATATCAGATAAGGGTGGATACGAGGGGGCGCCTGTGAGTTCGCACACCCGCTAGAGAGGGAAACCAGCGTCCACCAGAAGACATGGTCACTGACCAAGCTCAATAGAGAGTGCTGGTTGTGCATCAGTAGATTCATTAGGACTTTGAACTCACACGGCCAGGGTGCCGAATCCCTGTATTCATCAGTCTGGCCAGCATAGCAGATATTTTCAGATATTTCAAAGATTTTCAGTATTTTCTGATACAGTTTTCAGCATATACTATACGTATTTATTCAGGATCTTTGGGTCACAGTTTTATTATCAGAAAGAGTTTTCAGAAAAGACAGTTTTTTCATAAAAACAAGCCTGAGGGCAAGTTTTACAGCTTTTCAGTATACATGACATCAGCATATACATTTCATTGTCATGTACAGCATCTCATGAGAAACAGATGAGAAACAGAATAGTAACAGAACAGAAATATAACAGAATTCAGAATAAGAAAACTGTCTAGCAGAACCTCCTACGTGACGAGTCACGTAGTCAGTGTTTTGTTTGACCTGCGAGCGTAGTATTTGGAAACCCTTGCTGAGTGACTTTGTCACTCACTCCCTTCCCTGTTTCCTTTTGCAGGTCAGTAGTTTGAGACTGAGCTGGAGCGAGACCGCTGCGAGATTTTGGGGATGTGGCTTGGTGCAACAGATAGCATGTTGGCTCGCATGCTTTAGTTTTCTCATGTATATGTGTGTATTACATCTTAGTATACACTGTATGACAGTTTATTTTTATACATGAGCAGCCTGGGTTTTCACGCCTATGTTTGATTTACTTTTGCAGTAAATTACATTTTCAGTTCCTTTATCAAGAAAATTTTTATACAGTAGCAGTTTTTCTGTTGGGGTCCCCGTCTCAGGAATATTTTATTATTATATGAATAGTAATTTTCGCAGCGCACAGTAACCTGGGGCGGGGGTCGCTACAGTGTTGGTATCAGAGCAATGCTTTCAGCCATTTAGCAGATTTTGAAAAAAATCATTTTCAGAAAATGAATTTTCACATGCATTATCTGTATAAATTTGCATGAGCCGAGAGCCAGCCTATCCCAGCAGCCGTCGTTCGCTTCCTCTCAGCGTAAGTTTTAAGTATGAAATTTCAGTTATTGCTTGATATTTATCCTCTGTGTGTGATTTTTTAGATATGAGATCCCATAGAGATAGAGATGTGAGTGAACAGAGTAGTGCCTCCATTAGACCTATGAGCACTAGTGACCATAGACGGTCCCAGCACTCCAGAGCTTCTCTTCAAGCAGAAGATGTCAGAAATATTGTCAGAGACGTCCTGAGAGAGGAATGTCAGCCTCCAGAAAGAATTGAGCCTCAAGAGCCTGTAAGAGGCAGAGCCCGTCAGGGGCGAGGCAGAGTTCAGTATGAGCAGAGACCAGGAGAGTTTCAGAGACCAGAGGAGTTTCAGATACCGATTTATGCTCAGGCACCAGAGTATGGTCAGGTACCAGAGTCTGAGTATCAGCCAGGCCAGAGTTCAGGGGTAGGCACAGCTAGTTCTAGTGGTTTAGCGAGATTACATCCGATTTACAGTCTACCAGGAGCCCATCAGCCACCCAGATTCACCGGTTCCGAAGATCCGACAGTCGCAGAAGACTGGATTGAATCTGTGGAGAATGCCATGGAGTTGTTTCCCATGACAGACAGAGAGAGAGTCAGATATGCACTTTATATGCTCAGAGGTGATGCCCGGGTTTGGTGGAACCTTGTTAAAGCATCAGTAGACGTGCGTAGTATGACTTGGGTTGATTTCAGATGGTTATTCGATGAGGAATACCGTAGTGCAGATATGGTGCACGCCAAGGCTCAAGAGTTTATAGAGTTGACTCAGGGCACCAGTTCAGTAAAAGAGTATGCAGCTAGGTTTAATCAGCTGGTGAGATTTGTGCCAGGCATGGCAGCTTCAGAGATCACCAGGGTTCAGAAATTTGTGCATGGATTGCACCCAGCGATAGCTAGAGACGTCATGACAGGGCAGTTTCCCCTTCAGAGATTCAGTGACGCCCTGGGTAGAGCTATGAGATCAGAAGTTTACCTTCAGAGGATGGGTGTGTTCAGTACTCCTATAGAGAGGGCCCCAGAGAGAGCTCCTGAAAGGGGCAGTGGCAGAGACAAGGGAAAGAGACCCATGCAGTCTAAGAAATCAGAAAAAGGTAGAAAACAGAGAACAGATCTACCACAGTGCAGGAGTTGTGGTAGGAGGCATTCAGGAGAGTGCTTAGTAGGACAGGGTGTATGCTTCAGATGCAGACAGCCTGGTCATCGGGCATCAGAGTGCCCAGGGTTCGGTGGTAGTCCCCCAGCCAGAGGTTTTCCTGTTTCGAGTCCAACAGGCAGAGGTGCTGGAGCAGGCAGAGGAGGTCCCGGTGCACCTGGAGGAGGTGTTGGCCCTTCGGGTGGAGGTAGAGCCAGAGTCTTTACAGTCAGACGGGATCAAGCAGAAACAGCGCCGCACGAAGTTACCGGTCAGTTGCTCTTTCTTAATACTCCTATTTATGTGTTGATTGATAATGGTGCCACAGATAGTTTCATATCTCGAGAGGTAGTAGAGAGTTTAGGGTTAATCCCCAGTGTGACAGATAGGAGTATTCATATTGAGATGCCAGATGGCAGTACAGTCTTGAGTGACCAGATTTTGTCAGATCAGGAGATAGAGATTATGGGCAGGAGATTGAGGATAGACCTGATCATGTTAAAGTTAGCTGATTTCAATATGATCTTAGGTATGGACTTCCTGAGTGAGTATGGGGCTGAGATAGACTGTAGAAAGAAAAAGGTTAGACTGCAGTTAGGCCCTGATCAGTTCATTTTTGGAGAGGGGAGAGTAGAGACCCCGCTTATCTTCTGTTTGCAGGCAAGGAGACTCTTGAGTAAGGGTTGTGTAGGGTACTTGGCTAATGTGGTCTACAGAGATGTAGTTGGGCCAAGTATCGAGGATGTACCTGTAGTGAGGGAGTTCCCTGATGTGTTTCCAGAGGATCTGCCAGGGTTGCCTCTTGAGAGAGAGTTGGAGTTTTGCATAGAGTTACTTCTGGGTACGGCTCCTATCTCGAAGGCTCCGTATCTGATGGCTCCAGCCGAGTTGCAAGAATTGAAGAAACAGCTGCAAGAGTTGATTGATAAGAGATTTATCAGACCAAGCTGCTCACCATGGGGTGCTCCCATCTTGTTCGTCAAGAAGAAGGATGGTTCCCTGAGAATGTGTATAGACTACAGAGAGCTGAACAAGGTAACAGTGAAGAACAAGTATCTGTTGCCCAGGATTGATGACTTGTTCGATCAGTTGAGTGGAGCTGCAGTGTTCTCCAAGGTAGATTTGAGGTTTGGGTATCATCAAGTCAGAGTCGTAGAGCGAGATGTACCTAAGACAGCTTTCAGGACGAGGTATGACCACTATGAGTTTGTGGTGATGCCTTTTGGGTTGACGAATGCTCCTGCAGTATTTATGGATTTGATGAACCGAGTCTTCCAAGACTGTCTAGATAGATTCGTTGTCGTATTTATCGACGACATCTTGGTTTACTCGAGGAGTGTAGAGGGGCATGAAGAGCATCTGAGGTTTGTTCTTTAGAGATTGAGAGATCGTCAGCTTTATGCCAAGTTCAGCAAATGTGAATTTTGGTTGGGCAGTGTAGCTTTTCTCGGGCATGTAGTCTCAGCAGCTGGTATTTCAGTTGATCCGAGCAAAATTGAGGTTATGTTGAGTTGGCCGAGACCAAGGACACCTAAGGAAGTTAGGAGTTTTCTTGGTTTAGCTGGTTATTACCGCAGATTCATTGAGGGTTTCTCCAGCATAGCGAGGCCGTTGACAGCTTTGACTCACCGAGAGATTCTGTTTGTTTGGACCGAGGTCTGCGAGGAGAGATTTTAGGAATTGAAGCAGAGATTGATCAGCGCTCCAGTGTTGGCACTACCGCAGGAGGGTGTCGACTATGAGGTCTATTCAGATGCATCCTATCAGGGGATTGGAGCAGTTTTGATGCAGCAAGGTAAGGTAATTGCCTATGCCTCTAGGCAATTAAAGGACTATGAATTGAGATACCCTACACATGATCTAGAGTTGGCTGCAGTAGTTTTTGTATTGAAGATCTGGAAATATTATTTGTACGGTGTTAGGTGCTGCATATTTTCAGATCATCAGAGTCTCAAGTACTTCTTCACTCAGAAAGAATTGAACATGAGACAGAGGAGGTGGTTAGAGCTAGTTAAAGATTATGACTACGAGATTCGCTATCATCCGGGCAAAGCTAATGTAGTAGCTGATGCCTTGAGCAGGAGAGTAGCTCTATCCATGATTTCAATGCAGAGTCAGTTGCAGCATGAGATTGCCAGAGAGGATATTGAGATTATGACAGCTGGTTTCTCCAGGCTTCAGATAGTGTCCACGCTACAGGATGATATCAGAGTTGCTCAGATGTCAGATGTTTGGGTTCAGAGTATGATTCAGAGGGTTTATCAGGGTACAGCGCCAGACTTTGAAATCAGAGACGAGATTCTGAGATTCAGATGCAGAGTTTGTGTGCCAGAGGATACAGATTTGAGACAGAGAATCTTGTCACAGGCTCACAGTACAGCTTATTCAGCGCATCCCGGTAGTACCAAGATGTACCAAGATCTCAAGAGAGGGTTTTGGTGGTCTGGTATGAAGAAGGATATCTCAGAGTTCATTGCCAGATGTTTGACTTGCCAGCAAGTCAAAGCAGAGCATCAGAGACCTTCTGGGTTGTTACAGCCACTGAGGATTCCTGAATGGAAATGGGAGAGTATCTCCATGGATTTCATTTCAGGACTTCCCAGAGTTCAGCGTGGATACAGTAGTATTTGGGTCATAGTTGACCGATTGACCAAGTCAGCTCACTTCTTGCCGATCAGAGAGGGTTTGAGCACAGATCAGTTGGGTCGTTTATACGTCAGAGAGGTGGTCAGATTACATGGGATTCCCAGAGATATAGTTTCAGATAGAGATTCGAGATTTTTATCTGCTTTCTGGGGTAGTCTACAGAGAGCATTGGGAACCAGACTTCATTTCAGTTCAGCTTACCACCCGCAGACAGATGGTCAGACTGAGAGAGTCAATCAGATTTTAGAAGACATGTTGAGAGCCTGTTGCATGGACTTTCAGACTAGTTGGGCTGATTTGCTACCGTTGATGGAGTTTGCCTACAACAACAGCTATCAGTCTACGATCCAGATGGCACCTTTCGAGGCCTTGTATGGCAGGAGGTGCAGGTCGCCATTGTATTGGGATGACATTGGTGACAGAGATTCCCTAGAATCAGCAGTGGGGCCAGAGATGACTCAGCTTATGATTGAGCAGATCAGAGTTATCAGGCAGAGAATTCAACAGGCCCAGGATCGTCAGAAGAGCTATTCAGATCTGAGGCGTAGGGACTTAGAGTTTGAGATTGGAGACCATGTATTTCTCCGAGTTGCTCCCTA
>JAJEJH010000299.1:348776-399643 GCA_026122585.1 Anacardium occidentale
GAAATATCTTTACCTTTATCTTTATTGCGGTGATACTTCTTCCAATGTCTTTTGTTACAATAAAAGGCATATTAATCTTTAATTAGTATACCCTTGAGCTTAAACTTTCTTCTATTTTTATCACAAGGTCTCTTAATATGAGATCAACCTCTAATTGTTAAAGTTTGATATAATGAATCCTTATTTCCCCTTTCTTCACGGATTCTTAAATCATGATATAAAAGGGCAATGCAAAAAGATTTATAAGATATTTTATTCTTCTCATGAATCAAAGTGGTGGTAAAGTGATCATATTTATCAAGCGAAAAGTATAACATCATAACAACATTATTAGGGTCTTTGATGATTTAATTTAAATTCAATAAATCAACAGTTATCTTATTCAAGTGTTTCAGTGATCATTAATGGACATACTTGGTCAATAATAAAATCAAATATAGTACATCATATTAAAAGTAGTTGTAATGGACTTACAGATTTTAGACATTCACCGAAAAACTTAATGAGGCAAATTCTTATTTGTGGAATACTATCACAATGCCTTAATACCTCATTAGATAGCTAACACCACCAATTACCATTTGTTAACTACTCCATGTAGAACATAAGCCACAATTTCATGAACAATGTGTTTTCAACCATGTTCGTCAACAAGGTCTTGCCATTAGAGTCTTTATCAGATTTTGATTGAGAAAGAAAAAAACCTTACCTGTTGCTAGTTAATTAGCTGTTAATCCTTAATATTTAATAATAAGCTTTTGATATAAACTTTGTTCCTCAAGATAATTTTTCTTCTATCCCTTGTATACATTACCTACATATAAATTTACCCAAAAATAAGAATAATGCATATTTTAAAATAAGCAGGAAGAGTTTGATTTTATCTTGGTAGTTAAATTTAATGATGATGTAAGGGTTATGGTTTGGAATACTATATGAATGACACTTTTAGTATTATTCATGATGCCCTTTATTATATACATAAAAAGCAATAAGTTATTTCTTGTTTGGCCTTGTGAAACATACTTTCCTAATTTCTACATGTTCATGAAAAGCATTAAATAGGTTTGGCTTTAAAAGCATTTTGAATCTGTTTGACACAATTAAAACAAGGCAAATGCTTATGCTTTAATAATAAATTATTACTCTTTTTCTTTCCTTATGATATCTTGAAGACAATCTAAGTGGCCCATCTCGAATCTAAGTTGTGCTTTTGCTTTTCCTATAACTAGTAAATTATTATTCATCCCATCTCCTAACCAATTATAAGTGTATAATTTTCAATGATGATATACAGTAATTTTCTTAAACTCACTTTTCAATTCTAGACTAAACAAATGCTTTTAAAAGATTATGAAATTTTTGTGATTCACATTTCATAGAAAGACTTGAACCAAGACAACCATATTGAATATAAGATGTAAATTTATTTTGAATAAATTTAGAACACGGAATGAAAACGAAAAAATTTTTAGATATGCTATATTATAAAACGTAAACATTACTAAAGGTTGAAATATAGACTATTTAGTACAAAGTTCCTAAAAATATTTGGTAGCACTTTAAAGCATTTCACTCAAACCAGTATTCTAGTTGACTGAAATTTATTCAACAAACTATAGCAATAACTTTATTTGGTAGAATAGAGTAATCGACTAACCTGAATTTAATGGCAGATGGTGATCATGAGCAAGGTAGATGTAGTACCACACAAAGTGGATAGTGAGTTGAGATGTTTGTAGTAGAGGAGAGGTCAACTGGGTTGTTTATGATAGGAAGAGAACTTACCTAGGTTGTTTATCGTAGAAGAGAGCTCATATAGGTTGTTTGCAGTAAATGTGAGCAATATAAGGGGTTGCTCATGACAAAGGATTACGTAGGTGGGTTTTTCATGATAAAGGGAACCTCAGCTTGGCTGTTCACGATAAAGGATTCTTCAGCTAGGTTGTTTGCGATAGAAGAAGGAAATGCATGATAGAGGAAAAAAAATATGTGACTGGGGAAAATGATTTTATTTTTAGGGAAAATGATAGACCTTTTGCAGCATTTTTTAATGGCTGTTATTGGCGTTTTAAAAACACTTCTATTATTTATCACTATTATGACATTTAAAATAAACGATGGTATGTAATGATACTAAGACCTTTAGCGACGTTTGTCCAAATGCCCTTAAATAACCACCAATAAATGTCCCTTCTAATGCAGTGTGATCACAACAACATGCATGATCTATCATTTTTACATTTTCAAGAATTATGATATCAAATTATATACAACAATATATAATCAATCAAACATTCAATAATTGTAACATGTATATTTTGTATATTTCCAAAAAAGAGACTTTGATACCAGTCTATTAAGGTGAGATAAGTTATTGAAAAGGTTTCCATGAAGCAAAATACACACTTAAACTTTTACATAGAGTCCCAACTCACCCTATCTAGGATTATTTTCTAGGAAATATATAAACATGGTAAAATCAACTTTAGAGGGTTTTTATAACCCTTTACCAATTTTATAAATCTTTTTTTATCTTCGCATGGCAATGATATGATGAAGATAAGCTATTGTCTAACCCTCTTGGGGTGACACTTATTGTATCCACATGGAGTATGAGTCCTATAAGCTCAATGAAGCATTGTGTGTGCTAGCACAGAATAAGGCACTTGAGAAATTAAGGAAAAAGTCAAATAAACCTTTACAAGATAGAGAAAGCTCTTATGGATCTCTAAAACCAACTTACATTCTTAATGAATGAAGAAAATGAACTTTTATTTTTATACTAGGGCATATGCATAACTATGCATACAAAACACATGGTCATGTATCATATGCATAGGTGTATGTCTTAACCCATTATTATGGAATATATATATTTTTCCTTTAAGTGGTTAGACAACTAATTTTGCACTGACTTAAACACACGATCATGTATTAACTTCACATGGGTGTGTTTAAACATCTTAACTCAACTTGATAAGTATGTCATTTAACATAAAGGTGTGTGCTTAGGGGATGCATAACTATACACCAAACTAAACACATGTAATGACTTTCAACTTCATTTGAACAGATTCAATAACTCAATTCTAACTCTTTATTCCCATATTTTCCAAGCTTTTAGAGCTTAATCAACCCCTATTGTGTGTATCTCCCAAAGTCTCTACTAATTTGATAGTATCCAAATTCAGACAAAATCTAGACAGAGACCATCAGTGGTCTTTAGCAAGACATAATAGCCATTGATCAAGTAAAGAATCAACATATAACTCTAAAGCTTAAATAATCAGACAATTGACATACAATTCAAGTTTCTTTGTCATATAACATCTCTTAAGGCTAAGACATAGAGAAAGGTGTCTATCTCAATTGGTTTTCTAAATGATCTGATATTGATCCTTATCAAATGAAATCGACTAGACAACAACCTTTCTATTGTGACCACATACTTGTTATCATTGATACTAATCAATGAACTTACATAAGATACCATTCTTATATTTAAGAGTAAGGAATTCTTTGTTGGTTCATCGTAGCCTAGACATAAATCTTGACCCAATCAAGCATCACCAATATAGTAACCCTTATTATGATGAAATATATTAAATGATATCAGAACATATCAATCCTTACATACAGTAATCTAGTGTTTCTCAATTCAAAAGACCACATGTACACATCAAATTAAGAAAATATTTTCATGGACACAATAAACACGCTCTATGTGGAATATTTTCATCAAGTTAGTCCAGTGAATATGTCTACTTTATAACATGCACCTATGTATTCTACTAAGCTACAAGCAATAATTTTGACATGTGTAAACTTTCTTTGCTTTTCGGTGGTATTGTTAAACACTGTAATAGTCTCATTACTATTATCAATACCCTAAATCTAGGTAATATTGTGTCTACAAACATTTTTTAGAATGACCACCTTAATGAGTATATAGGAAAACCACAATCGATCCATTCAATTCCCTAACTTAGTTCTACCAATCTAAGGACATTGTTTATATAATCAAATTCATAAATCATGTATAAAAATGAATAAACAATAGAAATTCCTTTTATTAGTATACAAATCGTTACAAATATATAGTTTTTTGATTTGCTTAAAGGCACATACCCTAGCACATATTTAAGAGGAGTGTATATTTATAATGGATCGATGAGTGGATGCCTATTTATAATGATTTTTTATGATTAAAAAAAATTATCTCAAGCTCATGAGCTAAGCTCGAGCTTGAATTTGAAAAGTTTTAAGACTATGACTTGAGCTCGAGTTTAAATTCTGGTCATAACAACTCATTTTGAACTTGATCAAACCAAGTTGGTAATATAAATTAAGCCAATATAGCTCAAACCTAGCCATACCCTTGTGTTTTATCATGACACTCGAATCTAGGCTAGTGCAAGGGTGGAGATAATAATGTGCTCACCTTAGGTGGCCAATCTTCTTGAACACCATTTTCTTGCTGCCCCGTTGGGTTTTATATTGAAACTTGAGGCTAGGTCAATGCATGGGTGGAGCTACATGCAAGCCTTGGGTGGCCATACTCACCCCAATTTTTTTTTTTTTTTTTTTAATTTATATAGAAAAATAACATTTCCATCCCTTTGTGTTTTGTGTTTACTTATATTTTCTTAAAAGACCTTATTTCACAACTTTAGTTGGCAGGGTCTCTCCCGTGAAGAGTTATCCTGCTCATGGCACGTCTAATAATCAATAATTATTAATTATTTAACATTGGTTTTTGACACCAAAGATAAAACATATCCACTTATGCAGCTTACCGTTCAAACAGAAATCGTAACTTAGCATCCGTTTAGAAACCGTATGTTCACTGTTCAAAGTTGATCAAGAACTTCAACAAGTGCTTCACGAGGTCGAAAAATTATTTTAACTGGCCTATCCATTGGCATCTTCCGTTTAGTTTTGACAGCACCATCGCTCTCGTCCTCACCATTTTCCCATTCAAAGCATTGTATCAAGGTCCCTAGCGATAATTCCATCACTCTCATGGCCAAACTAGCCCCAGGACATATCCTTCTTCCTACACCAAAAGACAAGAACTTGCACCCTTCCTTTTCTTCTGCAGTATCTTGGAATCGTTCAGGTTTGAACTCATCTGGGTCTGTCCACAAATTCGGGTCCCTATGCACTTTTGACACATTTACAAATAACTGTGTGCCTTGTGGGATGTTATAACCTGCAATTTTACATTCCTCTGACGACTCTCGAGGAGGTAAAACTGCTTTTGTAGTTATTCTAAGTGTCTCATTTATAATACCACGAAGGTATGAAAGTTTAGGAAGATCAGCATCATTTAGTAGCCTGGCTTGTCCAACATGGCTATCGATCTCTTCCCTTGCTTTTTTTACCACCTCTGGATATGACATCAGATGTGAAATAACTAATGCCATTGTGATCACTGTGGTGTGCGTTCCTGCCGTCAGCATTGTCTAATAAACCAGAAGCTTATTAGTAAAATAGTTAAAGAAATTATATGATTCTTACGAGCTAGAAACTAGCTAGGATCGTCAGCAAGCTAAAGCATTTGATGATTTTTGACAAGTATGTAATGTATATTCTTGGGAATCAATCTAGTGTTGACAAATTAGGATTCTTGTCGATTTAACAACATTGAGAATATTATACTTTCCTGTGTAGATCAGATTGATAAGCACACAAAATTAGTTCGTGAATTACCTGCACAACTCCTTTGATGACATTATCAGTGTAGACTTCAGGTTCAGATTCCTGCAGTTTCAGCATTATATCTATAATCGTTCCATTTGTCTCAGCATCGGCAGATTTCTTAGAATTACGATGAGCATCAAGAAGAGCCTGCGTGATAGCATCCTTCTTTATATGTAATTTTACAATCTTCTTTTCCAGTCCAAAGTAAGTCAACCACCGTAGAAATGGAAAATAATCTCCCATTGCCATTGACAAGTCAGGTCTAAATGTCTGCGTAAGCTCATCCATTTTACGTCTAGCTTCATCAGTGTCAAGTTCCTCTTCTTCAATGCACCTATTGCCTGCAACCATTCTCATCATCATATTAAAATCCAATATGTAAAGAAATGCTTTTACATCCACTTTCTTAGCTCCTTTGAGTGAGCTTTTGAACAAGTGTTTGATCATGATTCTGAGTTCTTCATGGCGAATGTTTGCAGACATCTGTAGGGGCTTCGCTGAGAATATCTCAAGAGCAAAGAAACGGCGAAGGTTGCGCCAATGGTTGCCATACGGAGCTATAATTGTAGAAAAATTATAAGTTTGAATTTTCCTAGAAGGCAAGAGTGGACGGTTGGAGAAGATGATATCGTTCTTTGAGAAGCATTCTTCAATGACTGAATGTTCATTCAGTACAAGTGTAGGGCGTGAACCTAAACGCAGAAAGAAAATAGGACCATAATTGGTTGAGAGATTGGTCAATGGTGGCGCTAAGGGCTGTTTTAGAAGGTGAAAATGGCCGATTATAGGAATACTAGGAGGGCTTGGTATTTGATTTTGATCTTTAAATTTTTTCTTCTCTGCACTGAGTTTGAAGAAAGCGAGAAGAAGAGACACTAACAGAGCAAGGTAGAGAAGATCAATATCCATGGTGATATTTTACACTTTCTTGCTTAATTTCTATGTTCCGTTAACGGGGTTTATATAAAGTTCTTTTTATATATAGTGTTTGAATCTTGATCATACATGTTACTTAATATAAGTCTGATTTCATTTGCTAACTTTCTGTTTCATCGATCGTCACCCCTTACGACAAATGGCTTAATGTGTCTCCAATTATATTGATATGTTTTAACTCTTTCTCTTTCAATATATGTGGCATCACAGGCAAATAATTCATATGCTGAACATTTAGGTTAGAATCCTTTTTTAATTTGTTAAGTCGGTGAACTTGGTTTTAGTGATCAAACAAGGCAATATTAATTATAATCAAAGCTGGGTTTTAAGATGATATTTGGGACCAAATTTCGTGTCATTGTGTACATGGATCTGTTCTCATAGAGAATATTGTGACATCAGAAAAGTATATTTTAATAACTTTCTGTTTCGGAGTTATTGATTAAAGTGACAATTTTGATTAACATTAACACATTTTGACGATGAAATTTTTGTTATGATCAACGTTGATTCTGCTGCTATCATTGGATTAAATTAATGAATCATGCAGTTGTATAGAATGCGATTACCTAGCATCTTTCTTATATTCAATAGGTAAAATTATAGATATTTTTTAGTCGATTTTGACACCATGCCTTTGCAATCTGAATGTTGATTTACTAAAGAGTAAGTCACACCCCTTACCATTTTGGGCAATCTTAGAGTTCACACACTACTCTTTTTCCTACTTTGAATGCCTTTTATTTTTTCATATATTCACAAAGAATTGGTACTCTAAAGCTAATCTTTTTAGCTATGGATATATATATATATATATATATATATATATATATATATATATATATATATATATATATATATATATATATATCTCCATGTTAAGTTATAGTAAAACTGTAAACCAAGATAAGCGCCTTTAGAATGGTGAATATGTAACGGGGAAATCAATGTATATTTTGATCATGAAAGTCATATGTGAACATATTGGTGGCCATTTATAGAAACGCACATAACCCTAATATTATCCTACTTAGAACACAAATAATATAGTAAGACTATCATAATATTAAACGACACCATCAAAAAAGCAGTGACAAATCTTATATGTTAAGATGGTTTAAAACAATTTAGTGCAATACATAAGTGCATATTAATTGTATATTCATTGGATCGTGTAGATGATAATCCTAGCATCTATAGAACAAATCCTCTTATGGATAATGGTGCATATGATTCTTGATCTTGAGATCATAAGAGTGTCTTTTGCATCTAATGTAGCTTTTTCTAAAAGCCATCAACATAGTAGTCATTATCTATGTCAAAAAGTGCATTAGAGCTATTAAGGATCAACATGAGATTTATCACTCTCACTACAACAGAAATGGTTTTTAACGGCATTTGCCCAAACACCGCTAAAAACATTTAAAACCGACATTTAATATGGTGAATGCCGTTAATGTTGCTAAAGGATACCCTTTAGCAACGTTTTTCAAAAACACAGCAAAAGATTGAATTTTTACCAACGTTTTCGTAAAACATTGCAATACGTGCCAGTTTAAAGGGTTTTTTATCAGCATTTTAAAAACATTGGTAAAACCCCACCCACAACCCTAAAGCGCGTGCTCCCCTTTCCGTTTCCCATTTCTTTCCCGCCACCATTGTAAATCTTCTCTCTTACTGCCGCCACTGTCTTCCTCCATTTTTTCCGTTTTCTTCACGAATTTTGGTTGTTTCTTCTTCATCTGGTGCCTGAATCTAGTTGCCTTTTTCATCTAGAGTCTCATTTTTCTCTAAAACTAATGAGTTTGCCTAAATCTTTGGATTTTATTTATGAAGAAATGTTAAATGTTTGTTATTTATTAAGTCTTTAGTCCTCATATTGAGCAAATTTTTGAAATTTAACCAATTAGAGGGCTGGGCTGGTTTGTATATGTTATTGAAGTGTTAGATAACAATAATTTAGCTTATACTGGAAACTCTTAGATTAGAAATTAAAAAAAAAAATCACATTTTATTACTAAGTTTTTTAAAACGATATATGTTATTATCTTATACATTTATATTAATTTGTATTTTTTTATATTATATTGTATGAGTAAAATCAACTTATTAGGTTAATATTCTTAATTAAATTAAATAATTAATATTTTTTATTAGAGAAATCTAAACCATTTAAATATTATAGATATTTATTATAGATAAATATTTAAATTCAATTTGAATTAATAATTATTTACTGTTTGATAAGCTTTACTTTTCATATTAAATTAAAAGTTTTTCTTAACTAAATTGCTAATCACTTAATATTTTGGTAATATTTTTTATTTATATTTTATTACGTAAGTATCTAACTTAAATTACAATTTAAAATGACAATTTAAAATGATCAATGATAGTGTATGCAAGATTTTAGAAAGGCCAAATAATTTATTCCCACCCAACTTGTAGCTCAAACACAAATAAATAATCTATCAATTTTTAAGAATTTAAGTACCGACTCGTCAAATATTTTTCATTTAATTTTATTAACATGTTAATAAAATGGTTAAGTTGTATTTGCTAAAAAATTATTATAAAATATAAAATATATTTTATTTTATTTTAAATATTTTATAAAAGGGTATTTTTGTCTTTCTTCCTGATGATGACTATTATTTTCTTAATTGTTAATTTTAATTTTACTTTTTGTGTAATATATTTTATTTTATTTTAAATATTTTTATTAAAAAATAAAAATATCCTTTTAACTGTTAGAATTTAATTATTGACCGTTAGACTCAACCATTGATTTTAGTCAATGGATGAGTATTTGAATTTCAATATAATTAATTGATGTCACATGGTATGATTGATTTGATTTTTTCATTACATATTATTGTAACTGTTTAATTATTTGTTAGTATATTGTTATGGATAATCACAAGTGTAGAAGATGGATGAGTTTTGATACAATTACTGCATAATTATATACCACTTGGTATTGTCACAGTGAATCTATGGTTCCACAGGTACAACAAGAAATGACTACAGATAATGACATGACAGAAATGTTACATGATGTTTTCGGGTATTTGAATAGCATGTGGATGCATGTATGCATAGCAAAGATGCAACAGAGCCCAATGTTGATAATACCATGCTAGAAGAAAATACGAACCATTTTTCTAGACAAGGGGAAGATTTAAGGAAATTAATAGAAGATGCAAAGGAAGAATTATATCTAAGGTGTGAGAATTTTACTAAACTGTCTTTCCTTTTGCATCTTTATAGTTTAAAATGTCATTGTGGTTGGTTGAATGAATTGGTTGATGCTTTAATTAAGCTTTTAAAAGCTGTTTTTCCATAGGGTGAGACATTATCAAATTCTTTTCATGAAACCAGAAAGATTATTGATGCCTTGAGACTTAAGTATGTTAAAATTAATGCTTGTCCTAATGACTATATGCTGTTTTGGAAAGAAAAAGCTTCTAATGACGTATGCTCAATTTGTGAGGCATTTCGTTGGAGAAATTCTTAGATTGATTTATGTAGTGGCATAAGAAGTTCAAATTTTGTCAAGAAAAAAAATTCCATCGAAAATGTTACAGTATTTTCCTATAAAACCAAGACTTCAAAGATTATTCATGTTCCCAAAAACTTCACAGTTGATGACATGACATAACAAACACCATAACATTGATATAATGCACATAGAGAAAAATGTTTGTGACAATGTGATGAATACAATTCTCAATATTGATATAAAGTTGAAGGATGACATTTCTTCTTATCGTGACTTGCAAAAGATGAACATTAGAAAAAGAGTTATAGCCTCGACAACAAGATTAAAGAAAAACCTATTTGCCTCTGGCATACTATACTATGATGTAACATGAGAAGAAAATTTTTTATGAAAAGTTGGAAAATGTAGAATTTTCATATGGTTATGCCTCAAACATATGACGATGTATTTGTAAACAACACAATTATCTGGTTTAAAAACTCATGACTGTCATGTTTTAATGCAACAACTTATTCTATTTGTATTACGAGATACATTGCATATTAAAGTAAGTTTAACTGTGATTGAACTATCAAACTTTTTTCTGGCTTTATGTGCTAAGTCTCTTTGGATTCATGATCTTAGGCAACTTGAAATGACAATTGTGTTAACACTTTGCAATATGGAAAAAATATTTCCACCTGTATTTTTCATAATTATTGTGCATTTGGTTGTTCATTTGGCTACAGAAGGTAGGCTTGCCAGACCAGTATATTACCGATGGATATATCCAATTGAAAGGTAAGTATTAAAAATAAATATACTTCATAGTCTCTTAATACAAATAATCTAACACTTTGTCATTCATCATGTCATTAGGCACTTTAAAATCAACTATTTATAATAAAACATGTCCAAAGGGTTCGATAGCTTAAGCGTACCTTGTTACAAAGTGTTTAACATTTTGCTCTCGTTACCTAGATGATGACAAATCAAGCCAGAGCAAAAAAAATACTGGTAACGAGATCGGGTTCAAATCAATATTATTCCTTAATGTTAGACATCTATCTAGCAGTGTCTAAGGTTTTATGATGAATAAAAATACATGGTACAAGCATAATGTTATGCCCTTTTGAACTATGATTCGAATATAGTTCAAATGTGTACAGAGTAAGTCTCGAACGATGAACATATCCATATATATATATATATATATATATATATTTATACCACTTTGGGATGATATTTTATTTATATGTTCATAAATTGCAAAGAACATGTTAGAGTTATCAAAAGACTTCATTCTCAACAACATCTAACTCAATGTGAGATTAACCACTTACCTACTGAATCCTTCCATGAATGGTTCAAGGAAAAGGTAAATAGAGCTTTACGTCAATGATATATATAACTATTTGCATACATTTATTACAAGACATAAAAAATGAGCTATTTATGTTGATTTTAGGTGAAGGATTTGGTCATTGGTGATGACAAACATCTCACTACTAAAATTAGAGCCCTTACACATGGTCTAAACTATATAGCAAAAAGGTTTAAAGCTTTTGATCTATATAATAGGTATAGATTTTAAACAAAAGAATATGAAAAAGATATGAGTATGCAAAATTGTGCAGTTATGGTGCTTACAATTACTAATGATTCAAGACCGGTGTTAAGCGATGTGACTTACTATAATACATTGACTGATATTGTTGAGCTCAACTATTATGATGAATTTAAGATATTTTTATTCAGATGTGACTGAGTTTTACTCATGGTATAAGGATAATACATGATGCACACGAATTTATACTAATAAGTTTTGCTCACCTAATTCACACTAGTGATCATATACTCAATGAATCTTTTGTGTTTACATCTCAGGCTCAATAAATTATCTTTGTCCAAGATCAAAAAGATCAAAAATGGTTTGTTCCTTTGCCAATAAGACATAAAGATACTTTTGATTTAAAAGATAATGCTTCTAATAGGGATGTTGACATGAATAGAATAGACGATAGTTCGATTATTCTTTATTCAAAAAGTCAGATGGAGACAAAAAAAATGATTTTCTTTTGGTTATGAGTGATATAGATAACATTTTTTTCAATGTGCTTACTAAACAGTAGATACAGGATGATAATGATGGCACTGTTAGTTAAGGTCAAATTGAAAATTCATATTTACTGTGAATTATAATTGAACATATTAGATGTGTTATTGATTTTTTCATCTTGTTGACAAAATCTATATTATGCTTCAATGTTAATGTTTACTAGATGTTGCAACCTTTTATATATATTGATTTATTTGTTATGTATATTTGCATATAAATTTATGAATAACAAAACCTATTTCTCGCAAAATAAAACTTGAAAATGTCAAGGAAGAGAAATTTATGAATGATATTCGTTAGGAAATCCTTTTAAGGTGTTGAAGCATCTAATCAAGACCAGGAGAGCACAGCAGTCGTAGTTAGTATAGGATAACATATTATTGAAATTTATTAAATTTTATTATCAATTAAGATTATCATCTGTTATTATTCATTTTCTATGTTATAAGTCATCAACCGAAAAGAAGAGGACGATGACCAACTTTGATGACAGATGTTTGAAACATACACACAGGTGAGAAGGTCATTGTGTTGTTTAACGATATGAACCAAGGAGTTAGTCCTAAAGCTTGTGTATTGGAGTTTTCTAGGAACTTTAGCATGAAACTCTCAATTGCTCCCTCTAAACATCCTAGATTGGAGGTGAGTTCCGACTTTAAAAAAAGAGAAAGCGTTTGGAATTATTAAGGTAAAATTGCATTTATTATCTATTTGAACTATCATACTACTTATCTCAAGGCAAAGAACATAATTTAAGGGAAGATTTATTTTTCATGCAAGGTTTACATATCCTCTAAAAGGTGACAAATGGGCGTTATAGTCTCTAAGTAAAAAATAGAAAGATTAAGTATAACTTGAAAGCAAAGTACTTTGAAAAGTATTCTAATATTGATGATTTTGTCAACAATAAATTGGACTAAATTCTCAGAGATCAATGGATGACACTCATCAGATAGTGGCATTCAGAATAAGGAAAGGTATAATAATTCTATTTTGTATATTATAAGTATGAAACTACATACATGGTGATGACCTTGTAAACGCAGTTAGTTAATGCTTACTTTTTATTTTTCTTGACCATTTGTTTTCTCACAGAGATGTAGTGGAACAAATAAAAAGACTCATTTTATTCAAACAATGTCATATACTGAAGGCATGAAGAGTATTGCACGACTAATGGATGAAATGGTTAATTGATATGGGTTTTTTAACTTTATGATATGTTGATATAATAAATGCATCATTTTAAATGCAAGAAGCAGACATCAAGTGGAGAACATCCATCACGAGCCAAGGTGTTTATAGCCACCCATTGGACTCCTAAAGGTGGAAGACCAATTGATCATAACTTTGTGCAAGCAATTATAAGTTTAGTTTGTGTAACTTTATTTGTGTTTATGACAAGTGAAATTAATAAAACATTGCTTTTTATATTGAGCTTAAGAACTCATCCAGGAGAAGATAAATGAGTTTCAAAGTTTTATCCAAGAATTGAATGCAAGTTTTCTTAAGATGGAGGATAATGCATATACTCAAGTAATAGGACCAGAAAGACATGGTTAGGTACGTGGATTAGGATTAAGTCCCACTCTTAGCATGTACAGGGTATCAAAATCATCATCTCATCACTCAGGTAGTCCTTTAGGTGTGAATAATGATGTCCTCGAAAGAATAAGAGAATTGAAAGAGCAATTGAAAATACTACGAAAAGATTATAGTAATGACATGAACGTAGTTAGATCTCAGTTGTCTATAATTTGTGCATCTTTAGGCATACCACCATCTAAAAATGAACGGCAACCTAGTTGAGAGGTATTTTATGTAAGATATGTTCTTGTAATAAATTTCTTCAAATAAATTAATTAATTCAAAATTAATATATATGGTTTGTTCATTTATGTGTGATAGGTATTACATCCATCGAGTAAACATCACTCTTCAGATGAAAAGTAGTTTGCATTTGCTAACATATGAGATCATGTTAAATGTTTGTAATCTATTAAAAATATGTATTGATGAAATCTAATGGATTGAAGGGCTGGTTTATATGTGTTTATGAAGTGTTAAAATTTTTGTATGACAAAACATAACATTGTTGAGTTGGTTTAAAAAATCTTAAATAGAAATTATGGTTTATCAATGCATAATGATAAATGTCAGATATTTGTAGAATGGTTGTACTCAATGACGTTTGATCAAAGAGTTTAAGATGAGTTATTAAAAGGTTATGCAGTTTCAAGATGCTTGATATTAGTCATATTGTATAATTTAGTTTTGAGGTATTAATGGCTATATGGTGGTTTGACAAAAAAAATATCAAAATTGGTTTAAACTTAATTGGGTGTGAGATGAGTTCCTAATGTAGTTGAGTGTGCCAAATTGATCGCATAAGTGCTATTGAATGTTGTCTATTCAAGTGTCATTTTGAGGTTTTTTTGTCAAACTTTTTTAATCAAATTGATATATCAAACTTGGATCATTTTGAGGTTTCTTGTAGTTTATATCATCATTAGTGTGATGCTATATTTTGAAGTGAAATTTGGGAACTTGAATTATAAAGTTAACAACTCTTATGGGTTATGATATAATATTTGGTCAGGTAAAAAAATACTAGAAATTTCTTTTTAAATGAAAGTTATTTTGTTTTTTTTATTGATTTGTTTGTTGTTGATATCATTATTAGTCAGGCGGTGTTGTATTTCTAAGCTATAGTAGTGAAGTTTATGAGTGTAATATTGTATTTGATGAGCTATAATAAGCTTCATAAAATTAAGGTCTTTTAAACTACTCTTCTTTCCCATCTTAAAAAATAACCTGTAACTGACTTAGAAAGCAATAGTGTATGACTTCGTTGTTTACATTTTCTCGAGTAGTATAATACTTCTTGGAGTGGAATCTTGCTTACACTAGGTGGCCTAAACAAGAAACTTTATTTAGTTGATTATTGTATATTCTTAATGTACACTTCTTCACATTCTTACATAAAACAACTCTTCTAATTCTTGTATAATGCACTTCTTCTCATTCTTGTATATTTTTAATATAAGATTAAATATTGATGTTGATTGATTATTAAGTTTGACTTTGTTACGTATGAGTTGTTTATTATTTTTGTGTTTCATTCTTCTTACATCTTTAATTTTTTTTTTCTAAGGCAGAATGTTAAAGTTTAGACTTAAGTTCTCCAAACAACTTTGTGACACCTAATATAAAACTTTTAACTTTATTATGTGATTAATTATTATATACATTTATATTGAGTATTATGATAGTACTTATATTAGATATTTCATTAATCAATTCGCAAATTTATTAGTATATACTTTCAGATGTATTATCATTCGAATTTATTAGTATTATGATAGTACTTGTATCAAGCCTTTTCTTCTTTACAATTGCTCACTGAAAAATCTCTCCTAAGCTCACACTTGTACTTATTTAAGAGAGTTGTACTTCATTATGTGTTCTAGCCTATTTAGAGGCAATTTCACTTTTCTTGTATTGATAAATCACTTGTAAAAAGAGTGAAATTCCCTTGTAAAAAAACTATTGTATTTTCGGTGTTAGAAGATAGTGGAACTTCAATTGGGTGGTGATTGAAGAAGAGAATGTAGGACGCTTGTGTTTAGAGCTCCGAACCTCTATAAATTCCACTGAGCAGTTTCTAACTCTTCTCTCTTAATTTTGTGTTTTATTTGAATTATCTTTATTGTGTGATTTTTTTGGTTTCATTGTTTAGCTACCTTGTAGTTAAGAATTTTAAACTTTATAAAATTTTAAATAATCTTATTCACCTCTTCCCCCTCTAGGATTATTTCCTTAGCCATTAAGGTTTTCAAAGAGAAATGCCATTAAAGGTGTGTAGGTAAAAACACCACTAAAAACTGGCCAAAACATCAATATAAACCAGTAAAAGTTGCTACAAAATTAAACAAATGCCAGTATATACCATGTTGGAAAAAATTAAAAATACTACTAAAACCCCAAAAAAGCCACTATAGGTCTCTCGAACCACGGGTAACATGTGCACGAAAACAAGCGAGGAAGATTGGTCTGGCATGAAAGGGGTTTTTAAATGCTGGTAAAAACCAAAATAAATGCTGCTAAAAGTCAGACTTTCAATGGCTTTTATTTTGGTTTTTACCGGCGTTTTCCAAAACACCAATAAAACCTTTATCAACGTATGCTAAAACATAAGTAAAAACCCCCAATAAACACTGCTAAAAACTTCATGTTGCAGTGACTTAATGTAACAATTCACTTCCCATTCATGTCCCTAGAAAGAGATGTACTTGAAGTGAAGTGTTAAGTATTTGATCATAATATAAACATGCTCAAGTTAAAAAATGAAAAATAAAAAGAAAACATGCATAACATATAATTATTATAAATAAAAATGCATTAAAAATTGTCCAATACAAAAGATGATAGTCTCAATGTCATTAATTATCTTAAAAATAAAATCACATAAAATGCATAATAGTCAACCCATGTAGTTGCTATCATGCCTAAGCTGCTTGACTGTTAGTGCTCCCACCTATACGACACTATACCTACTTATAAACCAAAAGTGAACGCATCAATGATTAAAACACATAATAGATAGATAACTAACCATACCACTCATTTATAATGATCATTCACTATACATACATACATACATATATATATATATATTGACATCCTAGCTACTCTTTATATATTGCACTTAATGTCTTAGGAATTTTTCATGTTTACGTAACCCATGATGTTCTAACATCCTTATTATCCTTAGCACTTGGTTCCTACTATCCCAAACGCTTATAATTGACATCTCAAATGTTTTTTGTGGAAGTTTGAGTGTAACATGCTAGATATCTAGTACTGAAAGTACTTATAACATAATGTCGATTATGCTTATATTTCCATGCACTTATCATCTAGTTGTCTCTACACACAGTTATGGTTGGGTTGTTAGCTATCTTCGTAGATAGCTATAGCCAACATTTCATGTCTAGTCAACTTTGTACATAATCGTGAGTAGGTCGTTAGATAACTATACATACAACTTTAACTGACATATCATATTTAGTTAACTCTGTACACTACTCTAACTAAATATGTTTAATTTCTAGTATTTAACCATATCTATACACAAATATAATTAAAAACCCTTACGCATTGTCACTTAGTTAATTTATGGCTTTTCCAAAGTTTGACCAAATTTGGTTTGGTTAAGGTCTGTGCCATCTTTTGCATAATCGACACTTATTTGATATCTTCTCTTATACTAGATAATTCAAGTCATAATATTCCCTATAAACTATTCCCTTATTCATACATAAAGCATAAAAGTATAGTTGTCATTATACAACCTTCTATAAGGTTGTACTTATGGTATGCATGACCATACCCTTACTTTTCTATAAATGGCCGTTCTTTTTTTATCGATCACAACTGTTCAAATCTTTTCATACTCAGCTTATGCATGGTTGTAAATTCATACCTTATGTATAAGTGTGATTATCATTATCATGGTTGTATAATTTTTTGTATGAAATTCCTAAATTACCCTTATCATGGTCATACATGATCACATATATGAGTTTCTTTAGATAACAAATGTGTAGGAATGCATCCCATAATATATAATTATCCATTGTTTCACGGGCCTATATTCATACATCTCATGTATGAATAGGTCTTTGTCTTTAAATCAAGTGTAAGACCATGACATAATGGTTCATGATCATGCATTGTCGTCTATAAATTTTTTTCAATGTTGTTTTTTAGAACGAAACTCTACTATTTTCATTCCATAGTGTTTATTCACTCCAATAAGTCATTTGATCATTATCACATCCCTTAACAAGAGTAAGACACAGACACCCTATATTAGTAATATCTAATCTATAACATATCACATAATCACCATCAAAGTCTAGTATACATTTCATTATTCAATATATAAAAATCAATATAGATATGCTTATACTTAATCATCATGCCAAAATAAGACAACAAATGTGCATTAAGGTCACAAGTTATGCTATCTACCTTTCCTCCAACAATAAGCAAATCTTGGCATGGCAAAGGAACTTTTGAGGACCTTTCTCTATTTGTCAACAATGGTAATTGTTTAACACACTTTTAATTTCCCTTTCTCTTTTCTAAACTTTCTATGTGTGTGTGTTTTCTATAATCAAAATGTGAAACCCTTAATACACATGCATAATCCTATTTATATAAAATTAGAAATGATGTCATATATACGAATACATGACCCCTATGTAGACATACATGATGTTATCAAATTCAAAACCAAAATCCAAAACCATTGAAAACACGATTCGCTAGTCTTATCTAACATGTATGATCGTATGCCTTATTGTACATCTACAAAACTTTCAAATTCATCCATTTGTCAAATGTATAAGTGTCTATAGTCCTTATGCATGAGCATATCTAAACTCAAACTTAGATAATTTCTCATTTCTTTCTCAAGAAAAAGACCATTTTACTCTTTTAAATATGTTAAACCCTAATATACTCAATGACTAATCCTAAAGGAGAATGAATAGGATTTGAAAAAACCTTTTCAACTCAAAATATTTTCAACTAAAGACTAAATTTATATTCAAATAGCAAAAAACTCAAACAAATTAATCAAATAATCCCGAACAAATATAAAGTATATAAAAAAATATAAAGTAATTATGGAGTAAGGTATAAAAGGTGCTTAGCCAATTTTAGAGTGGTTTGCAACTATGAACATAAGCCTTCTATGTCCATTTCTTCAAATAAACCCATTTAAGGTTTTTACTAATTGATCTAAGATTGTACCTAATCACTTACATTAGTTGATCTGGGATTACACCTATATATATAGTAGTTGATTCAAGATTCTACCTTTTACACTAGTTATACAGGGTTATACCAAAAGTGTTTATAAACAAATTTACCAGAGTTAAAATATCTCTAAAGATAGATAAACAAATTAATACAACCAAATTTCACTCAAAGGTATGCAATGAAAATAGTGAGAGAAAAAAAATAAGAATAAGAGAAATTATAGCTTGAGTTATTTGCAAATTGTCTCCCACCTTTCTCACTTCAAATAAGGTCTTTTTAATACTTGAAATCTTGTTGAAAATGAAAATAAACCATTACATTTAATTGATATCAATTAGATAGGTGAAAAAAATCTATTATAATAATTTTTTTAAGGGAACAATTATGTCCTTCGAGTGTATGGTCATGCTAACTTTATTTATTACATCAATCAGACTTCAATAATTGAATTTATAACAATCACCAACCTTACACGATCATGTGTTCCCTACATACGATCATGCTTTATTATTTCATGTATATCTTTTCAAATTCTAAAATCTTGTAAGAAATCTTAGCACTATCAATACACGAGACACAAACAATGACCAACAAGTTTATGCATGGTCATATGCTAAAGCTATAAAGTCATGCTTTATAAAAGATGTTCATTCTTTATCATACACAGTCACGCCTTCTATCCTTACATGATCGTACACCACTTTAACTTGTCTACTCTTTAGATTGGCATTGCATGATGCATTTTCTCAATTAGTCTAGTGGTACACCTCTTCATTCTTTAACTACATGACTTTATGCATGATTGTGCATTAACTTGAGTATCTTGACCGTCATGTATGATAAGGCTACATGTATTTAGAGGTCATGTTTCTTGATAATGTATCATGCATAATCATGTGTCATTGTTAGATATGGTTATACATTTGATTTTTTACCTTTTAGCATGACATAACGAGATTGCACGATTGAAAAACTCATGTTGCTTAACAAATGCTGTTGCATGATCATGTCTCTAATTCAGACATGATCATGTTATTGACTAATCATCATTTGGCTTAACATAACATTGTTACATAATCATGTAGTTGACTTATGATTAGTTTATATAAATTGATGCTTAGATGAACATCTTAAATATATGTGGCAAATATTGGGAAAAGTAAACTCTAATATACTAAATGGCTAATTCTAGAGTGAGGTTAATATGATTTACAAAAAAAATTTCAACTTAAAATCTTTTAAACTAAAGACTAAATTTATATGCAAATAACAAAAAATCAAACAAATTAATCAAAAACCCAAACAAAAATAAAGCATATAAAACAAATATAAAGTAATTAATGAGTAAGGGATAATAGGTGCTCAACCAATTTTAGAGTGGTTTGGAGCTTTGACCACAAATCTCCTATATTTATTTCTTTAAGCAAACCCACTTAAAATTATCATTAGTTGATCTAGGATTATGCCTAAGTATGTACACTAGTTGATTAGTGATTATGCCTTTATAATAGTTGACTCAAGATTTTTCCCTTTACACTCATTCTATGAGATTATGTTCAAAGTGTTTATAAGCAAATTTACAAGAGTTAAAGTGTCTCTCAAAGGTAGATAAACAAATAATATAACCAAATTTCTCTCAATAGTATGTAATGAGAATTGTGAGAGAAAAAAGTGAGAATAAAAGAGAATTATAGCTTGAGTTATTTACACATTATCTCTCACCTTTCTTTCTTCAAATAAGCTCCTTTTTATACTTAAAATCTTGTTGGAAACAAAAACGAGTCATTAGGTTTAATTTGTATCCATTGGGTAAATGAAAGGAAATGTCTATCATAATAAAAATTTTCAAGTATACGATCATATCCCTTAAGTGCATGATTATACTAGCTTCATTTAGTATCTCAATTAAACTCCTAATAATCAGATTTATAATACTCTCTAATCTTGTACGATTATAGGTTTCTTAGACACGATCGTGCTTTATTGCTTCATGTGTCTTTTCAAATTCCAAAATCTCACAAGGGATCCCCACTCTATCAACACACAAGATATATATAATGGCTAACAAGTTTGTACATAGTTTTGTGCCAAAGTTGTAAGGTCATGCTTTATGGAATATGGCTAGTTGCTTTTGCACGACAAGGTTAGTAGTGTTTGGAAATTCTTTATCATGCATGGTTGTGCCTTTTATCCTTGCAAGGTTATGTATCACTTCAACTTATCTTTTCTGTGAATTGGCGTTGCACAATGTATTTACACAGTCAACCTAGTGGTATGCCTTATCATTATTCAACTGTATAGTCATGCTAGAACTTTATGCACGATCATGCATTAATTTAAGCATCTTAACCGTTACATACGATAAGGCTACATGTCCTTAAAGGTTGTGTTTCTTCACAATATATCATGTCTGATCGTGTGTCATTATTGAACATGATCGTGCTTTAGACTTTTAACCTTTTAGCATAACATGATGAGGTTACACGATTGAAAAGCTCATGTTACTTTGCAAATGCTCTTACATGATCGTGTGTCTAATTTAGACATGATCATGCTATTGACTTATGCTTCTTTAACTCAACACATATGGTTGCATGAGTGTGATGGTCATATAAATCTTGAAATGGATACACACGGCCATGCTATACTCTAGCACGATCATGTTAGACCTAAAATTTTTTAGAAAATTATAGGCCTTAGCATGTGCAAGCAACACGATCCCTGTGTTTTTTCTGCACGTGTTATGTCATTACAGTGCACGATCGTGCTTATTATGCACAGTGTCATGTGTTGCCTAAAACCTGTAAAAATATAAACTTGAGCCTATTTTTGGTCATGAACAAAGCCATGTCAGGGGTAAATTAGTCTTTTTAACATATGTTTATTATCATCAAAACACCAAAGTTCAACAATGTGTGTATGGTCATACGCAATTACTCTATATGACCATCCCACCAAGGTCACATGCATAATAAATTGAATTAAATTAAATAAAACAAGAGAAAGAACCAAACGTAGTTTGATTAAGACAATGTACTATAAATCTATGTCCACAATAGGAGTAGTTAGTGTTCGACCTAATACTATTTTGATTATTGCTTGACAAACTAAACATTAACATCAAGGATGATATGAGATAGATACTATTTATGTGTTGCAACCATGATGAGATTCAATTAATGAAAGGATTTCATTGCACAGTAATTTTACCGATGGCAAGTAAAAGTTAATCTTTTATTTGTCTATAAATTTGAAGATTATGATGTCTTGTTTGAGGTTACTCATGGTTCGTAGATAAAAGACAAAATAATTGGAGATTAATTACGAGTTTATCCACTTCCAACATAATAGAAAACCTATGGGTCGCACATATTAGAGAGTTGTTTGTCAAGATTGAACAGGTATTGTGTTTATTTCATATAGAGTGAATCATATCTAAATATGGTAATTTCAGTCTCTATTAATGGTTGAGTTGAGTCTATTTCTTTCATATTAGATGTCATACTCATTATTAAATCTAAATGTTCGATAGCAAAGCTGTAAGAGCCGAATAATAATCCAAAAGTAGAGGGATTGAAATGAAATTTGTGAGATTTTAACCTAGGATTAAATTTTCATAGAAATTCAATTTATTATCATCATTGTAATGACCCCCGCCCAGGTTATTGTGCGCTGCAGAAATACTATATATAATGATAAAATATACCTGAGACGGGAATCCCTACAGTAAAAACCTGCTGCTGAATAAAATTTTCTTTATAAAAGAAACTGTAAATATAATTTACTGTAAAAGTAAATCAAATATAAGCGTGAAAACCCCAGGCTATTCATGTATAGAAAATAAACTGATCATACAGTGTATACTAAAATGTAATACACACATATATACATGAGAAACTAAAGCATGCGAGCCAACATGCTACTGCCGCCGTCGAGCCATATCCCCAAAATCTCGCAGCGGTCTCGCTCCAGCTCAGCCACTCGAATCACTGACCTGCAAAAGGAAACAGGGAAGGGAGTGAGTGACAAAGTCACTCAGCAAGCGTTTCCAAACACAACACTCGCAGGTCAAACCATTCACTAACTACGTGACTCGTCACGTAGAAGGTTCTGCTAGACAGTTTTCTCACTGAATTCTGTTGTATTTCTATTCTGATACTGTTCTATTTCTTATCTGTTTCTCATGAGATGCTGTACATGACAATGAAATGTATATGCTAATATCATGTATATTGAAAAGCTGTAAAACTTGCCCTCAGGCTTGTTTTTCTGAAAAACTATCTTTTCTAAAAACTCTTTCTGATAATAAAACTGTGATCTGAAGATCCTGGAAATATACATATAGTATATACTGAAATCTGTATCAGAAAGTACTGAAAATATCTGAAAATATCTGCTATGCTGGCCAGACTGATGAATACAGGGATTCAACACCCTGGCCGTGTGAGTTCAAGTCCTAAAGAATCTACTGATGCACAACCAGCACTCTCTCTAATGAGCTTGGTCAGTGACCATGTCCTCTCTAGCGGACGCTGGTTTCCCTCTCTAGCGGGTGTGCGAACTCACAGGTGCCCCCTTGTATCCACCCCTATCTGATATATGAAAAATCATATATGTATAACTAAAAATCATACTATTGGATCCTTGGATCCAATCTGAAAATATCTGATATGGCATGTCGTGCTAAATGCTACTAATCATGCATGATATGTTGTTTTCTGATGTTAAATCTGAGTTCTGTGTGCTTAGAATTGGCTTAGAGTGGCTTAATTCTCTTTTTAAATCGTTCACTACTGATTTCTGAAGTGCACGGGCATGTGTTCTGGGACGCACGGGCGTGTGTCAAGGCATACGGGACCGTGTCCCCGTCGTGCTGCTGGGCGTGCAACATTCTGGAAAATTTTCATGAAAACTAGGCAAGGCACACGGGTGTGTGGGACAACGCACGGGCGTGCAACAAGGGGCACACGGGCGTGTATTGCACTACATGGGCGTGTGGCTGCCATCTCCTTCTCCCCGTGTTTCAGCGAACACAGGCGTATGGAATTAAGGGAAAGCACACGAGTGTGTGTCTGGGTTTTCAGACGCACACGGGCAGCATGCACGGTCGTGTCCCATGCAGAAATGAGGACGCACGGGCGGGCCTCCGGGACGTACGGTCGTGTGCTCGACCCAGAAACTGTAGAATATGTCTGGAAATCCAGAAATTCCCATACTCACGCTTCCACACTCCAAATCAACACACATACAAGCTCAAAACTGCTACTAGCATGCCCATAAACATCATATCATCATCTCAAGCACGTCAATCATCATACATGAAGCATATATCGTCAGAAAACAGTATATACGCATATAAATCATGGAAACCACTCAATCATCCAACCATGCATCCTATCAAACTCAAGCATGCTGGAAACAACTCAAATAAGCACACACAACATTCTCATACACTGGAAACAGCCAAATAGGCTCTGAACTCAGCGAAAGAGGTAAGGAAAACACTTACCTCGCACCATGAAAGCTCTATCTCTCTCTCTGGAAGACTCTGGATCTCTAATCTGAAGCTGAGCTACTAGGGGATCTCTCTTTGGAACTTAGGGTTCACTGGAGCTGAGGAAGAAGAAGAGAAAATAAGCTGGGAGCTGGAAAACTGAAATCTGCGCGCAACTGGAAAACAAAACAAATAAATCTAGCTGGGGCAAGACACACGGTCATGTGTCTAAGGCACACGGTCGTGTGTGCAGTGGAAAATAGCCATTTCCACCCACCCTTGCGCAGAAACTCAAACTAAGCCCCAAAGGACTTCTAAATGACTCTTCTACCCCTCGAACTCTCTAAAATGGTAATTCTACCCCTTGGGTCATTACAATCATTTCTAGGTATAATCATTCACCTGTTTTAAGATAAAAATTATTCTCTCAAGATTTCTTCACAAAATACATTCAATCTATCATGCGTTAATATTCGTAAGAGTCCTCAACACCTTCACAACTAACCATGGATTTTTTGGTGCCTTCATGTGGATGAGTAAGAGTCCTGCTATTTTGTGGGGAGTTATGGAAGCATTCAATTATCAGCAAAAGTGGTAGACCTAAGATCTGTTTTAAACCTTGTACGATCTTGCATATATTTATTCATGTTTTGATCCTGAATCATAGGGATCTTGTAAAATTTTAATTGCTTCCCATATATTTTCGTTCCATAATTCATTTCAGGGCTTACGATATCCTCTCATGTTCATCATAGTAAGTGTAACAAATTCAAACATATTTCTAATGCAAAATAATACTAGTGGATTTTATATATATATATATATATATATATATATATATGAGTTAAAAAATTATTAATACCTCGTTCTATATTTCTTGTTTGAGAATGTTAGCTAGTAATGTATCTCTCCTATTGACCAGTTTACTTGCCCATGCATTTTATGCATTCCTCAAATTAATTTCAAAGCCTTGAAAAAAAAAAAAAAAACCTTAATCCTTTTCATTTAGTAATTGTGATTTTGGGTTAAGGATTTCTGTTCTTTAAGAATTTTTAAATATTTAGTAGTTATATTATTTGTTTTATTTAAAAAGGAGTCATTGCTAAATATTAGGGCAAATTAGTAAAATTCAAAATATAATTAAGGTAATATGTAATTGTGTTTTGTCAATATCAGTCAAGTCTCATATTTGTGGAATTTATATGGTAATTTCTAGAGATTTTAGGATTCAAGTGGTTTTACGAGTTTTAGGGGTTGAAAATGCATTAAGCCTTAAGAATTATGAAAAGGAAAAATAACTTAATCCTCTCAAGGTACTTACCAAGAAACATTTAATCACTCAAAGTTTCCTTAAATGACGACCTACCTGTCAATTATTAAAATCCCAAATGTGCTCCATTAACTAAAATTAATGATTATATTTTAATGATCAACTATTAAATAATACTAATTAAAAGAGTATTTTTATATTATTGAATAAAAAATAAAAAAATAAATAATTTTAAAAATAATAATAATATATAACAATAATTGAAATATATAAAAATATACATATAAAAAATATTAAAAATAAAATTAAAAAATCACTAAAAATTGAACTAGATGATTAAAAATGATCACCCAATTCACAAGTCTGTAAGTGAGAGACAACTAAATTTGGTTGTCTTTGTCATTAATGATGGTTGAAGATTATCAACTTTGTTCATATCAATAATTTTACCTATCATTGATAGAAGAGACGGTCAAATTTAGTCTCCTCCGTCAAAAGGAGGTGGTTAGATCGAACAGTCTTTCGTTCACATGATGATTATATTTGACTGTCTTATAAATCAAATGATCATTTTTAATTATTTTGTTCAATTTTCAATGGCAACCATCGTTGACGGTGGCCATTATTTTTATTTTTTTTATTAATTTTAATATTTTTAATAGTTTCCAAATTTATTCTTATATAATTTAATGTTTTAATAATATTTTATATTTTTATTATAAAACGGAACATATTACAAACAACTTACAAGATGATTAAAGGATATCAACGTTCATAATATTTCTGAGCTGAGATAAGCTTGTTTAAACTAGTAGCTTTGCCCTTCAAATCCAAAAAAAAAAAAAAAAAATTTGATTGGTTGTCTTTTTACTCGGTGGTGATTGATTGGTTGCAAAATCCCATCATGTTGGCGGTAACATTTTTTTTTTTCCCATGGATTTAGAAAATTGTAATGTCTATTTTTATACAGGTGATGTGGTTTTCAAAGATTTGAATTTGAAGGTGGAGTCACTAAATTCATCTTCCTGTGACTGTCAAAACTTGTTTTACCATAATATTGCAGGCGGCTATTTTATTTTTTTCTTGACTTGAATGTTTTTTCTTGTTTGATTATGAGTAGTTGTACTATATTGTATTCTCATAATTGAAAATAAATATTTTTTTCAAAGGAAGATTCTCATTTTACCCCTTTAGATTTTCATATAATATATCTTTTTTAATTATGTTCTAGTCTATATTAATTGATATGAAGGGAAGTAAGAGTTTTGAAAACTATTGCCAAATTAAAAACTTCAATAAACAATTCAATTAAACAATCTAAGTAAACAATATATGTGCAATAAATTAAAATAATAAGGGAAAAAAAATGCTCATGAGTTATAGTGGTTTGGAGCTACATTTTTTGTTTACAATAGTTTGTCCAAGATTTTGTCTAAATGATAAAAAA
The DNA here is from genome assembly GCA_026122585.1 of Anacardium occidentale. NCBI lineage: Eukaryota > Viridiplantae > Streptophyta > Magnoliopsida > Sapindales > Anacardiaceae > Anacardium > Anacardium occidentale. The sequence goes on from JAJEJH010000299.1 coordinate 376,061, forward strand.
ATAAAATAAAATACAAATATTGTATGTGAAATAGCTCCCAACTAGGTTGATTATAACAAAAATTAGACAAACTCTTTAAAGATAGAATTTAAAGAACTAAAAGATCAGTGATTGAAATGATTAGTATGTGTTTTGAATGTGTTTTCTTTTCTTGATCTCTATTGTTGAACCCTAACTTTTGAATATGCTCTTAAGGTTTGCATTTAAAAAGAAAATTGAATTTTGGAGTAGGTATCCATTCTAAGATTACAAATATGTTTGCTTGACTTTGAAAAGTTCTTTACATTTTGTCACAAAGTCGGATGACATATTATTTATAAGAAATAGTGTACCAGCATACGTATAATAAATATTTGGTTATCCAAGTACTTCTCCATAAAGGACTTAGGAGAAGTAGTCTACATCTTTGACATTAAGATCAATCATGATAAATCATGTATGTCAAAGTGCATACATAGACAAAGTGCTTAAAAGATTTAGTAGGGAATAAGAATTGAAAAGAGGATTTCTTCCAATGTCAAATGGCATAAAACTCTCTATAGAAATATGTCCTTAGACACAAGGAGAGAGAGAAAAGATGAGTAAGATCTTAAATATGTCTATAATTGTATTTATCATGTATGTCATGGTATGTACTTAGGTTAATGTCTTCAATGGTCTGAGTGTATGTAGTAAATATCAATCGAATTCAAGTGAACATAATTAAAAAATTATAAAGAATTAATAAGGGTTAGTTGCATGCATAATTTTGTGGGCAATTTATAGAGTTTTAAGAAGTGATTTGACCATTTTACCCCTATTATGTGCATATTTTAGGATCATAGGTTTTCATGTTTGGTTTTATAGAAAATATTGATTTTAATATGATTTCAATGAAAATCAAGCCAAAACGACACTTATGAAGGAGTAGATGGTGGTTCAAATTTAATTCAAGGAAGAATGAGTGACCGAAGCATAAAAAGGGGAAGGAAAGCATTATGCTCCACAGCGGAAAAATAATGACTTTTAATTTAAGCTTTACAATGAAAAAGTAGTATTCATTAAAGATGTAGTGGACATCTGAAGATTTTTAGAAAGCTATTATATAAAAAAATCTGAGTTTGTTTGAGCCCTCAACCGTTGCCGTAAATTTAGGTCTTCTTGGTGAAATTCTATGTCTAAACACTAAGAACTAAATTAATCATAACTTGAGATTACGATGTCAAAATAAAGTGATTCAAAAGTCAAATGAAACTAGACATCAAGAGATACATTTGATGAAGACCGAAATTTCAAATTCCAAAAGCTTCATGCTACAGCGTAGAGCCACAACAGCAGATGTGATAAAAATCCAAAAGGTCCATCCTACGACGTCATGCCGCAACATGCTCATTTCACATTTGATGCAGAAACTTCATGCCATAACATCATTCCATGGCATAGAGACTTTCAACAGAGTTTCATTTGTTCGAAACTCTTTCCTAACACTAAGTGTATATATTTAATTGTAACTCTATGGAAAAGGGGAGAGCCATCTTAGAAGAGTTTTTAAAAGATTTTTCAAGAAATTTTAGGAAATTCTTATATATTTTTTTGGAAGATTCAATCAAAAGCCAATCGAATTGTAATTGTAAGATAAAATTTCATTAGAATTCAATAAAAGTTTTATGTAGCATCCCAGGATTAGAAATGCCCTTAAGGGTAAAGTTTGGGGGTTAGATGTGAGATATAGAAATAGATTGAGAGTTTAGAAGAGTTTAGGGATGAGATAGTAAGTTTCCAGAGTCTGTGTGACTTGCACATGATTCCCTTTGGGAGGTTTCTATCATGCTTAGTATAGGAAATGAAGAGTTTTCATTTTTCCTTGTGCACTCCCGTGCACTGTGCCCTGCACGCTCGTGCAGGTGACTTAGAGGCGAGAGACGGGAGATTTAAGTGTTTCTCACCCAACTTTTCCCATTTTTAGCCAAAGTTTCTCTTGTTTTCAGTTGCCCCAGCCCTAGAACTGAGATTCAATATCTAGCAGCTCCCAATCCAGCTAAAGAAGGAAGAAAATAGATCGAAAGTAATTTTCCAGCAGCGATGGCAAGAGGTAAGTGTTTCCTTACTTCTTCCTTAAGTTTCCCAACTTGCATTTGATGATTTGAAATGTTTGGATGTGTTCCTAGCATGTTTATGAGCTATATGCATGTTTATATGTTGATATGCGATGAAATGCTGCATGAGATGATGATTTCCACCCATGAACCATGCTTGCTTATGCTTGTGTGCATGTATGTGAGAAAATGAAAGATTTTCATGGTGGATTGAGTTAAGATTGATGAAAGATGAAATTGAAGTGCTTTGTATGCTTATTAAAGTGTTAGAAATGCATGTTTTTAGTTAATTTCAGTTTGATTGTGGTTTGGTATGGTTTCGTACAAATTACAGGTGAGTGTTGTCAATGTAGAGCAAGACACACATCTGTGTGTCTGCTTGAGCACGCCCGTGTGCCTTTATTCCTATAGGGACACACCTGTGTGCATGAAGTGTGCACGACCTGTTTGTAGAGGACACGCCCGTATGTCCTAAGGGACACGACTGTATGCCTGACTTTCAGAGAAATGCATAGATTTTCTAGAAACAAGCACAACCTGCTACACGGTCTGTGCATGACCCCGTGCGTTTGTGCACACGCCCGTGCAACAGCATAATGTTCTAGAAAAGTATGAAAATGAAGAATAAAGCATATGAAACCTTTCCAAAAGCTAATAAGCAACAAATAATGATACAATCAGATAATTAAGGTTGCATACGCATCTCATAACATGACATGCAACATAGGAAATGATCAAGGGATCCAATTTCAGTACCATCCAGCATTCAGCATTAAAACCTGATATCCAGGTTAGAGTTTGGGTGAACTCGAGGGGGTATCTGTAGGATTTTAGCCTTTTGACTACAGTCAGATCGTCCAGCATTACATTTTCAGCTTTCTAGCCCTTAGCTAGACTGTTCAGCCTACATGGCTAAGATGTCGAATCCTTATGATCATCAGTCTGATCAGCATAACAGGTATTTTCGGACACATATAGACTTGGATACATGCATATTCAGTTTTCAGTTAGCATGACATGACATATAAATCATGACATGAATAAATAACAAAATCCAGATAACAAAATGAGCAATGTATCTAGTTCCAGCAAGCAATTAGATGAATGTTAGGGCCAAGGCCAAGTATGTGATTGTTTGTATGCTTGCTTGGGTTGAGGGAAGTAAGGATCGCTTACTGGGTGATCTTGATCACTTACTGGGTGATTTTTATCACTTATTCCTTTATCACTTATTCCTTTCCTTCTTCCTTCCTTTTCAGGTTTGTGTGCTCTTAGCGAGGAGTGGGTGGACCGTGGTTGATCGGAAAGGACTTCACACCGTTTTCAGTGTACAGTTTTGGCCTGTTGGACTTTGTATTGTACAATTTGTATGTACTCAGTTGTATATTTGTATAGAAACAATATATTTTTATAAAAAGGCCATTTTGGGCCCATTGTACATTTGTACATTGTATATTTTAGTTTTCAGCTTCCACTCATATATTGTATAGTAACAGCAGGTTTCTTTTCGTAGGATTCCTATCACGTATACTCAATTTCTAGTATATTAATAAGAAGAAAAGATATTATTCAACAGCAGGGGTATGCGTGGCAGCAGGTCTTACACTTTAGCGATTTATCATGTTCTATTTTTATTCTTCGTTATGTCTTTATTCAAATCTAATTGTTTATTTTTACTTAATGATGAAATAAATAATTTTTGTTAAGACTTAGGCTAGCTAATTCATGAATGTGTGGTGTTTTTTATTATGATTTATAAGAATTTTATTTTATGTGAGTTTTTGTTATGAACTTAATGTCCATTAAAAACTTGGCCAATTTAATAAGTTTCTCTTATGTGATTGAGACTGAGAGATGACATAAAAAAAAGTGAGAATACGAACTATGTATTAATTGAATATGGAGATATATTTGATAATACTTGCAATAGTCATAGGCACAATTGATTTGTGTTGAAAGCTAGTGAATTCCACAGAACTTAATGCATTTTCATCTAATAAAACCTACATAGAGATATTTAGGTTATTAAATTGTAAAATAAGATTAATATTGCTTAAGAAATAATATTGATCAATTTAAGGTGTTCCATTGTCACATAAATAACACTATATCTTTAGTTGTAGAAAGTTTATCTAGAAATGAATTAGTAAACCCGAAGTCTTAGATCGTCTTGCATATTGTCATCCAATTTATTAGGCAGAATTATTAATTGCTTGCTTTTGTTTTTATTTTTATAGTAGTTTTATTTTTTATCATTATTCAATAGTTTAGATAAAGTTAGAAGTGGTGTCATCTTGATACTTACTTATACAATCTCATGGATACGATAACTATGAATACTTGTTGTATTACTTTGAACTAGTACAATTGCTAAGAAGTTAGGTTTTAAAACTTTAATACATCAAGAATATTTGTTAGTACTTGAGAAAGACTAAGGATGTTTTCTTAGTTTATGAAGAAGAATAAAACTTACTGTAAACTAATGTAATGATACTAGTTTCTAAACTAATAAAGATGACTATTGATCATAAGCTAGTTATTTGTTTAGTCTAAATAGTGTTGGAGTCAATTGGAATGACTCCAAACAAAGTACTATGGCTAATTCCATGACTAAAGCTAAGTATATTGCATCATTAAAAGTGGTGAAAAAGATGATTTGGTTTAAGAAGTTTGTTCTATAACTTATAGTGATTTTCATCATTATTGATCTAGTTAAATTGCACTGCAACAAAAATTGTGCTACTCCTTAGGCTAAAGAGTGGCAATCTTGTTAGGATAGTGCTCTAGAGCCAATCGATATCTATTATAGTTTTGTAATTATTTATTCAATTATTAATAAAATTGGCTTTCTTTTGATTATTCATAAATACGTATGTATCTTTTATGTTTACAAAATTGATGTTTTTAGAATGGTAGAACTTAACGAGAAGATCAATTGACTAACCATGTGGACCCTATGTACGCATTATATGATTATCCTAAAAATGCTCGTAATCTTGACGTTACATTGACCAAGGGCACAAGTACTGCAAATGAAATTACTATAAAGTTAAACGACTCCATCAAAAGGTAGTGACAGTTCTAATGTGTTAAAACTATTTATTGATAGTTTGGTATGTGTTCACCAAACCAACCTAATAAGAGGACTCTATATGGATGATTATTCTAATATCTATAGAATTATCCTCTAACTAATAGGTATAGTTGATATTTGACTTGAGGATAATTTAAGGCTCGAAGATTGTAAACTAAGGATTAAACTTGGTAAGTGAATTCAAACTTAATGATTAGGGCGCTAGAATCCCCATTAAGTATAATTCCCACCAATCTAAACTTTAGGGTTGAATTTGGCCTATTTATAGCCTATTTCTTATTATTAGTGAAGGATCACCTTAAATAATATGCAAACGAGTTGGCTAAAGGCATCTACCGATCAATGGTGAAGGTTAGCAGATGAGCTCGCCTTATATCTATCTATGGGCTACTTAGTTAGCAGATGATGGTTAGGACATAACTATTAAACATGTTTACCCTATCTCCATCTACTGACTACATAACCAATAGATGATGGTTAGGGCATACTTTTTATACATGCTTGCCTTACTTCTGTCCACATAACTCTACCTACGGATGACAACTACATCATGCTCTATGTAAAAATCATGTCATTTCTTGCTAAAGGGAATTGTTTTTAGCTAGAAGACTTTTTTTCTTTTTGAGGATTCACTCACAAAAACATCCTTACCTAAACATACTACATAAATACACTACACTAATATATTACCAAAGAGTACACTTTGAAAGAACATGTAATGGCACCCAAGAGAAGGAGAAGCTCTGTCCACCATTCATGCTTGATTCGACCAACCATGAAATGCTACCAAATTCAACAACTAGGTATGCCTTGAAAAGATTCCACTTGTTTTATTTTATTTTATTCACAGTGAGTGGATAATTGTTTTACTTTGTTTTTTACTCACTCAATGTTATGGATGAGGCCATTCAAGGGCATTCGTTTACAACTCTAGGATGTCTACATCTAAATTTGACTATTGAATGAGAGGATTTATTTTCCTATATGTATGAGATATTGCTTTCATGTTTCTTTTAATATTTGTATGGTTAATATGAATACCGAGTTGATCTTTACACACACACACACACACACATATACATACACACGTACATACACATATGCATACATATATATATATATGTATGTAATAACTATATATATATATATATATATATATACATATATATATATATATATATACACATCTACCTACGTATACTTGGTCGATATCTACACATTGCAGCTGATCATCCATAGAATAGTAATGTTTTAGAATTTTTAGATATGATCTGAGTTGTAATTTTTGTGATATTTTAACTGTTAGAGGTTTTGAATGCTAGCTAAATATGCACAAGAATGTTTTTACTACTCTTTACATAGGGTTTAATCTATATTGATTTGCTATATTTTTCTTGTTAAGATATGGATTGATATTAGTTACATTTATGTTGATAAATGGTGATGTATGTGGTTGTTGATCGAGTTGTGATGAATAGAGTGGGCTTAAAGGTGTATATTTTTGTTTTTGTTTCCTGTGTTCTTTACTAAATAATGTATGGGCAAGGCAAAGCTAAAGGCAGATTGTATTGGGTAACCTATAGATGCTTCTATGTGATGAGTGTCTGTGGGTGAATCGAAACTACAAAATTATTACTGTTCTGCTTTTTCTTTTCTATTTACTCGATTTATTCTTTTTAGATTACCTCTAATTGCTCAACCAACTTTTGTTTTATAGCTTAATTTTGAGATTTGCTTAAGGGTGTGTGAAAATGGTTGTAATGTAATTTATTATTATTATTATTATTATTATTATTATTTTGTTTAAATTGTAATTTACTTCTTTGTTGATGTGTGATGATGGCTTTTGCCACATCAAGGTAGGTTGATTGACTTTGCCATTTTTATTTGGTTTTCTTAAACAAAATCTAGAGAATGCACTCACATAGGTTTCTAAACTAACAGAAGCTTTTGAAAGTGGAGTCACCACTTGAGGATTGCCTTAGGAAAAAGTATATTAATGAAGATGGATGACTTTTATGGATCCCTAACAAATGAGTCAACCATCAACACCTACCCACTAAGTGGCTTTGATGAGTTGGGTATGATGTGAAAAGGTGTTAGATATTTAAATTGTTTGACTAGAAGGTCAACCTTCCTTTAGGTGGCTCGTGTAAATGTGCTTTGAAGGGTTTGATCATTTTCTAGTTTATTAATTTATTCGATGCAATCTACATGAAATTAATCATCCATCAGAAAGTAAAACATCCACGAAACAGTTAAATCATACGTTCTTAGAGCCTAAGAAATTAAATTACAACCCTTTAAACCCTAAACAAGCCTAGAAAAATTAAAATTAACAGTATAAGCCATTCTCAAATTCTAATACAAAATACTAAACAATATAATAAAAAAAATTAAAAGATCATGCACCCTTAATTCTAAGCAGAATAATTTACCACATTCATCCTTAATCTAATGCAAAAATTAATTGTATCCACCCTTAGTCTAAATAATTAAAGTAATAGTCATAATAATCATGATTATAAGTAGTGATTTCATTATAATGACTTGCGAGAAAAACTGGATCGGCATGGCAAAAGTTAGGTTAGTCAACCTGGTTAGTGAGAGATACGGGTCAACTTGTGGATAGAGGTTGTTTTGATGACATCTACGAGTCAAGCATATCTAGCACTCCTTTTTGTTTCATCCACAGATTTGTTCCTAGAAGGTGTGGGAAAACAAGGGTGTAGATAAAACACCTTCCCCATAACCATTTTCACCAATTCCAAAGCATCAAATTAACAACATAAAATGTTTTTGGATTATCAACGCAATATCACCATTTCAATAAACGAACCATGACTCAAGGAATAAGATAATGCCCCATTAGAAGCCTAATACTAATACATGGATATAGTTCATACATCGAAGTGTAGGCACATTGGGTGAATCGAGCGTAAAATTTGTAGAATATACAAAATTAAATCATACCACTCATACATCTAATCAATAAACATATCAATATGAAATAAAATGGGATAGAATCATCATGATTCTTCATTGTGCATCAAGAGCATATAGTGATTTTCTGGAGGATTCATATGAGGGGTTTGATAAAAAAGATTCAAATAACCGCACTGGCGAATTATATGAGTATATATATGAAACTGAAAGAAGAAGACAAATAGCCATTTACGATTGATTAATGTTAACAAGTAGACGACCTTGGAGACAATCATCTGTGCACTGTCTTTTGCATCCTTCAATCATGATAAAAAAGGTGATAAGCAAACGATAAATCGTACACATACAATACAATAGAGATAATAATCATGGTAGAAACAATCATCCATTATTGTATTAAAGAGACAAAAAGGACCAATGTGAAAATAATAACTAGACATCTATTCCATGTTATCAACAAAAGAAAAATCTATAACATATGTTAACATAACAGACAGTATGTATGCGAATGATGAATATGTTTTTTTTCTAGTGAAGCTTGGTTATCTACTATTAGAAAAAGAGTGAATATGTTTTTTTTAGTTGAAAGGTGTATATGTGTGACTAAAAGAAAAAAAAACCAAACTCCTTTTGTAAGTGATAGACTAGGTTTTTATAAGTTTTCTATGATAGCCACCCATGGGTCAGTGCTAGTAGATGAAGATGAGCTAGCATGTCCATGGGTCATGCTAGTTATCTTTATCTGTGGATGATTAACCACATGTAAGTGCAGTTACAACTTAATGTCTATCGGTTTAGTAAAAATTAGGCCTGACAAACTGGGTTGGTACAATAAACTCAAAATTAATGGTGATTTTCATGGATTTAAGAAGCCTACCCCTTAATCATATTTGATTTTCTATCCCTAATTATACCTTGGTTGACTGACTCGGAGGTTTGCCAAAAGAACACTACATAGGTAACCCATCATCAAGGTTCAAACATGTAAGGTCAAAATAGGGTGTCTATATGATGAAATTTATTACTTTATGAATGGTTATAATAAGAATCTAATTAAACTTGATAAAACATTGTTAAAATGAATGACCTAAGTGAAGGCTAATTTTCAGGCTTAATAACGTGAATGCTTAACACCTTTCTATTGTTATACTCAACTTATCAAACCCTTTTATTAAATAGGTGATAATGGTTAAGTCCTCTATAAGATATCCACTAGTCATCCATTTTCATCGTAATATATTTCCTAAGACAATCCCTTAACAGTGACTCTTTAAAAACTCCATGATAGGCTAAAAATCGATTTAGATGTGTCTTTTTGGTCATGTTAGGGTGATTAAACAAGAGATGACAAAGTTTATTTTGGCTTGTTGTGACAAAAAACCATCACAAACGAGTAATCATATGCATGGTGATTGATCATACTAAAATCTATATAATGGTTATGGCAGACTAATAAAGGATTTGTCTCTCCTAAGTATAGGAGAAGTATCTTTCATGAGAATATTGACAAACAAAGATGATCACTTGAATCGGTAGCTACCATGGGATCAGATTAAAGCTTAATTTGAATAGTTTAGTCGTTGATACATATGTCAGCTAATATTGGGAAGTCTTAGAGATAAACATTACATTTATGTCTTAACCTTGAGATATATTGATTAATGAAAAGATTGTATTGTACAATAACCGTTAAGTTATATAAATTAAAGTTATTCATTGACCATTGACACTTTATTGATAGAATGGTCATAACACCTCACTAAAGCTTATAGATCTCACACAATAAAAGTGATTAAAGTTTAGAGGAATAGGATTATTCAAGTTATATTTTATTCAAATTTTGGATTAGTGGTTTGGAGGACTTAAATTTTGCTTAAATTCAAATACATAAGAAATTATGTTTTAGATTAAATTATAACAATCTTGAGGGTATTTGGATGAAACAATAAGCATTGGATTAGGGTTTATCCCCATTGAATATTGTTGAAATTGTATATAAGATTTTAACCTTATACATAGACATGTATATCAAATGCATGATTGTGTATGATCTTAGGTTTAACTAAAATCTTGTTGCTTGAAATTCGTGTTAGTCATAGATTCTTTGGGATCAAATAAACATTAGGTTAAAATCTGTGTATCCAAAAATGCACATGTTAGGTAGGGATTATTGTGACATGAGGATATAGGAAAGAATCCTAGAAAGATGCTTTGTATGAGTGCAAGACATAATAAAAAAGTTATTTTAAAATTTTCTCATGTATCCATATGGTACATCGACCAATACATATTCAATCCAAACATATACACATAACAAATATACATACATGAATACAATCCCACCAAAGATACACTTGAACTCAAACACTGTATAAATAGAACTTTATACAAGGTTTTAGGTGTACCTTTCTTATGATGACTCCACCAGTCTTTACATGGTGCAAGATTTCCCAACCACTTTTTAAAAGATGCTTTCTACCTAAAGTAGGGTTGCACTAATGGTATCCACATGGGACAAGAGCTGATAAGTGATTGAGTATCATAAGAAGTTGCTATCTATGTGGTACCGACATTAGGTAAGGAAGAAATGAAAAAACATTAGGCAAAAACTAAAGAAGAAAAGGACTAAAGGAAGAAGAAAAATTTCTTCTCTTCTTTCTCTACTTTTTAAGCTAAATTGGCATACTCTTATCGAGAAATGATAGAACTTGTTTATATAGCACAAATGCACGATCGTGCATTATAAGGCACATGTCTGTGTATAAGTGATTTAGGTATAATCATAGGCTTGCATTTTGTAATGCATGGTCATGAGACCTGTACTAAAGCACAAGCATGGGCATATGTCAAGTAATGTATGACTAGACAACTTTTCTTTAAAATATATGCATTTTGACATATAATAGATAAGGTATGTGAATTGTCTAGTTACATACACACTTGTGCATATAAGAATTATAGTTGTGCTCAAACCAAAGTCATTTTTTTCAACCTTATCTCAATCCACTTGGATTGAACTCGAAAAACAACTTGAACCAGTACAAAAATATACTAAGTTAGAAGTCCAATTTATTACCAACCTTATCCATACAAATTCGACAAATACCCAAATCAATTCTTCCTGAACCTTACTTTTTATTTCTTGTTATTGTACTCATCATACAATCTATTCTCTCATGACCAGATTAATTTGGAGATTAATCCATGTTAGTCAATGCATTGTATGAGACACATGATCATCAATCTAATTATGGATATAATCCATCTCAAATCTACTTGTTGCTCAAATCATTCAAATTCTATTATGTGTGACTCAAAAGCTCTTTAGTAACCTGATAGTGTATGGTCTTGTACCAAATCATTTTTACCAAGCTCAATATCTTACATATTAAGTCTAATAGAGGTTAGCAAAATATCATGGCACTTAATCATTAAAGAATTAGCATTAAATTGTAACTTATCAACAATTAGCTATTGGCATAATACAAATCACTTCATTATCTTTTATTGCTCGAGGCTAAGAAATATATCTAATATCCATCTTAGTTGCTCCATATTATTTAGATTAATTAAAAATCACCCAAGCCTTTGTTTGGTTAACATTAAATGTGTAACTATCATATATAGAATAGTGTTATATGAGTATTACTATAAGAATTTGCTCACCATTTCACCCTAACCCATCACAATGATATGTTGTTTCAACTAACCTCTTAGATCCCTCATCCCATCAAACTTAGGTAGATTAGATATTTTGAACCCTGGTAGCAATTTTCTTTCCCTCCAAATCATCGATTAATGTTAAAAAAAACATTCCTTGTTTTTTTTTATGGCCTTATCTTATTGCTCTAATTTCTCAGTTATCTCCCTATTATTTAGAGTAGACACAAAAATCTTGGTTGTGTTCTTTAGAATTCTTTCTCTCCTATCCTGGGTTCCTATGTAATCTTTAAAATTGAATAAATCATCCCCTGAATTATCTTATTTCCCCTAGGTTATACCTTTTATCTTGCTAGCCTCTCTAAGTTTCTATTTTCCCTTTGTTATGATGTCCATCATAGTAAGCTTTTCCTCTATTATTTTTTAAGTCTCGTTGATATTTCATCTATCATATGCTCCTCAGCCATGACTCTTTTCCTGTCACTAATTGGTCACAAAACCATGTGTTAGTGCATGGATGCATGATACATGTTTATGCAAATGTATACAAAACAACTTGGATAAGGGCACCTACTTCAAGAAATACTGTTGTTTAATTCCATGGTATGGTGACAAAGAATAGATAAAGTGACAAAAAGACAAACTAGGCCTAATGTTTAAATATGATGATAGCACACAAAGACTTAATATTTAAGTAAGATGATAGATACGAAAAGACTTTAGTCTGATGCTTATTTGACATAGAAGTCTAACGATGACAATGTCTTAGGCCTAATTCCCTGGGAATCTTAAAATGGCAACATGTGTTGGATTTAATAAAATATAGGTTTATAACTGCTAGAGTCCTAGGATACAATACGAATAAAATTTGATAAGATATAGGCTTATTGCCCCTAACAAAAAAATGAAAAAAATTGGGCCTAATACCCACATAACTCTAGTCAAATGATTACAATGCTTAAGTCTAATGCCCAAATATTTCTAGCTGAGACTTTGAAAAAGGGTTTGGGCCTAATACCCTTGACGTGATCTAATCCTTAAGACTTGATGATAATGATATGCATTAGAGTTCAAAGATCCTAATAAGCCATAATAATAAAAATTTTAAGCCCAATGCCTTTCTAAACTTGGAACTTGAACCAAGCTTAATGCCTTTGACAACTAAAAGAAATTTAAGGCCTAACACCTTTTTACACAACGAACATTTGGTTTATTGCCCTCCAGATTTGGCTTTACCCCCTTATTACCTCCTTAGCCACTATCGAGTAGCTTACATCCTAGACCTGAGGCATCTATATGTACAAAAGCCTATTTAAAAGTATGTCAAGTTACGTTGTAAAAATTTTTGATGAACTGATGTATCAAGAAGTTCTCCTTGTTAGTAAAGACCACTTGAGAAAACATTGGTGAAACTTTTGGCATCATAGATCTAGACATATTACAAAATGGGCCAACCTTAGTCTCACTCATTCTACGATATATCAAGCCATCTCATAACCAACTCAATGAATCGACCTTTCTAAGAATGTTTCTTTTGGTAAGGACTAATCAAGGAAAGTTCAATGAAATTCAGTCATTATATACCAAATAAATTTTAGAATGGATTTAAAAGAATACAAGCTTCATATATACGAGTTTGACTTGTTTATACATACACAAGCTATTTCTAAGGGTGGGACATTTAAAGGCTACTATATGGCTTGACTTAGGACAAGGTTATGGACTACTAAAGGTAAAAACTAAAAGGTTCTTTTTATACCTAAAAGCACATGACAATGGTTGATGCATGAGACAGACCTCTCCTAGATCGAATAGGCTTTCAAGCTACATCTAGATTGTCATCAATGCATAATAAGTGTTTTGTGTTCATGAATAAAAGAATCTAATCAAAGAGGGGAAACATGATCAAACAAACCATATTAGAATCAACTCATCGCATATGTCCCCAATGGAGTCTCCAAAGATTATAACAACAATTTTTACCTTGTTAAGCCAGGTTGATTCGACTCATGTCACTCTTGTTTGGTTAAACGAAATGAAGGGAACACGTACAATGGGTTTTTAGCCCACATTATATTTTAAAAATAGAGTCATTAACTGGAGATTACGTTGAAAAAAATCTATCAATAAAGATGGATGACTTTGTGAATCCCTAGCAAAGTACCTAACCATTCACATTTACCCAATAGGTGGATTTACTGAGCTGGGTACGTTGTAGGAAGATGTTAAACACCCATGCTACCTAGTCTGAAAACTAACCTCTATTCAGGTGGTTTATAATGTTTACCAATTTCAATTCTATTCTTGATTACTCATAAATGCATTACATTTAATTTAACACCCACGAAAGCAATAAAAATATCCATGAAACATTAAATAAAAAAATACACGCCTAAAGAAGCTTACAAAAAATAAATTTAAAATATAACTTTTTTGAATCCTAAACAAGCCTAGAAACATAAAATTAATATTACATGTTGATTTTCAAATGCCTATACATCAATTAAAGAAATCAAAATTACAGTCCATTCGAAATCCCTAAACAAGCCTTTGGAAAATAAGTCATACACCCTTAATATAAGACATGAAATTAAAATCATACATACTCAGTCTAACAATAATCCAAAACACATACATCCTTAATAGATACATACACCCTTAATTCTACACATACATAAAATGCATGCTCCTTTAATCTAGTTAATATAAAATACACATAACCTTTATCTAATTAAATTGATATGTATTGGGTCTTACAACAAATGGGCTAGTAGGTCAATCCAACTTAGGCAAAAAGGGAGCCCAAGGCCAAATTTATTCTAATGGGTTAAATGTATCTGCTAATGCACATTAATCAAGTGTGTCCATTGTGGCACCGATTTTTGATGCATTAAGCTAAGACAGACTTAACCACCTTAAACATGGTCAAGAGGAGTGCATAACAGGTTTGTGGCTCGTTACGATGTCTATAGAGTCGCTACTTAAAGGTTACCTCAGGAAAATATGCGTCGGTGAGGATGAGCGATTTATGAATCCATTGTTGAGGACCCAACCATCCCTTATCTATCTAATAAGTTGGGTTCGAAGAGTCAGGTATAATGATGGGAAGGTGTTAGACACCCATGCTACCTGACTCGAAGGTCGGCCTCCACTTTACGGTTAATTCGTTTAGCATGTTATCAAGTTTCATTAAATTTCGTTTTATCATGTAATGCATTATCAATATTAATCATACATATACAATAAATTACATTCATCCACAAAAAATAAATGCGTAAAAATAAATAAAAAACTATAATAATTTTTTTTTCATACCACCCTACACATTTATTCTAATCCTAAACAAGTCTAAAAAGAATAAATAAATGAATCCTACAAAATAAATTTGTTAGTTAATCCAATAAAATAAATATGTATATATAATAAATAAATCCTACAAGACAACATTTGGTTAGGACAAATCATACTTATAAAATAAAAATAATAATAATAATTAAAACTCCAGCCCATGTAAAAGTAGCCCGCCTAAGGTAATAAACGGAACACAACCCAGCCAAAAAAAGCAAAAGCAGTCCAACCCACCCAAGGAGAATAGAGCAGCAAATGGCCCAGTAATACACACACACACACACATAAATACATACTTGGGTTGGTGAGCAGACATAATCTGTCCCCTCACTGCCAAGCCAATTAATTTTACTCGTTTAGCATGCACTTGTAACTAATATATAACGTAAGACATACAAATGCTCATAGAATATACAACTAACTTACCTTTTGCGGCTTGAACCTGAAAATTGTTATCTAGAGTTTGATCGAATGTTAAGGACCAAGTGATCTCACATGGGCTGGCTTCCAAGATGTTTTAATTCTCTCAAAAAAATTCTTCTTTTTTTTTTATTTCTCCGATTTTCTTTCAAATTCTTTATTTTTTGTTTTCGTTCCTCTGGAAGAATCCCACCCCCAAAAAAAATTTCTCTTCTCCTCCCCTCTTAAAAATTGCTTAAATAGTTGTCTGAAAGAGATAGCTAACAAACTGCCCAGCAACGCAGCACCTGTACGCAGAGTCGGCACACAGCACGCTGGCCTGGCAAGAGAAAAAAAGAGAAGAGCATGCACAGAAGGGAAAAAGGAAGCAGACGTTGGGCGACCCAAGACGTGCGCACACGCCATGCATAAAGAGCGGTACCTTGCCACTTTCTTTTCTCAGCATGAGCGTGTGGATCACGCGCACGTTACAGGCCCATCCTTGGGCCTTCCTCTCTATTCAGGCCAACACATGCCGTCAGGGCCATACGCATTGGGCCTCCCTTCTACATATCCTTTCTTTACTTGGGTTGGCTTCATGGGCTTGGGTTTTAGGCAAGTTTTGGGTTTTATGGGTTTGGGTTTATTTTATGAATAAGATTTTATGGTTTCTTTTTTTATTTTTTTTATTTTTTGGGTTTCGATTTTAGTGTTTTTGCTCACTCATCCTCAACTTGACATCTTAAAAATTTCAAACTAACATCCAAGTTTTTTATCAGTGAGGATGACCTTATTGGATCCAAAATAAGATGTTTATATCACAGAAGGGTTATTGCATCCGCTCACTAATCCATGTTTATCCACTCATCCATTCTACCATGCAAATTGATGATGATACGCATAAGAATCATATTGGAAAACCAATTTAGATTCATGAGCAACCAAACAGGAATCCACCCACTCAAAATTTGTTACTTAAATGATGCGTGATCAACTTTCTAATAATGAACAAACATTCATGAGATGAACATCCACATATTCATCTTTGTCCATTTGTCTATTACTCAAACCAAGCAAAAATGTAATGCATACATGCACATACATATTCATGTTCATTAGATTCAAACATTTACTAAACACACATGTTCATGTAGATATATAATGCTCAAACAATCTTGTATAGTTATAAATGAGAACAACACACACACACTGAGTTTTATATACATATACACACATGGAAAAACATATATACAATGGGTTATACCACACACAAGTTGTCTTACATGGAATCACATAAAGTAAACAACATACATAATCAAATACGTAAGTAGATAGTCTAGTGTTGTACATAGACAACTAGTGATGTCAGGTTCATGTACAAGACTAGATAGTACATACTTCATACGTGAGATATAGAATACAAATAAAGAAGTGTTTCTCACTCTGAAATAGAATGAGATAGAGGAAAAAAAACCTTCAAGAGCCAAACCTTAGTGCTTATGTCTCTAAAAGCCTTCCTTGATAATGAGGTAGTAAAGTTGATTAAAGTAGATGGACATTTGTATGTCAAGGCTTGATAATTTAAGTGTTAATTCTCTTTAGCCTTATTGATGATGATTTACATGTGTATCAGAGATGAGAATTTTTTTATGATCAAAAGATATGTGTATGGGTGTTTATGGGTATATTGGTCTTGGGTGATAGTTTGTATATACGTTCAATTTGATAAGTGGATAAGGATAAGTGCATTGGTCTCTAAAACTCTTTAGAGTGCCTTTGGGATAATGAAGAAATGGCAAATCCCTCTTTCCTAAGGAAAACATTTTATTTTTATATGATTATCAAAATCCTTTTTTGTAACCGATAATGCATGAACACACTTGATTCAATACTTGTCCTTGGATGTGCTAGATAGTTATTTACCTACAGGTCCTTATCAAGTAGAAATAGAGTCAAGGACACTTATCGCCTATACATAATTGCTTCTTCACTCAAACATATTAATAAACAAGCATAAGTGAGCTAGACTAATCTACCAACCTATAAGGGAGATGGATAGATAAGCTCAATTCTTGTATCTATACATCTATTAGATTATTGTCTACCAACCTATGAGCAAGATAAACTTAAAAGCATATTTTATGGCTCAAACAACTAGCTCAAGGATTTTTCATGCTTAGAAAAGGTTTGGGGATTCTAGACATTGACTTAAGCATACATAAGATATAATTCAAGGAGATAACAAACAAACTCATTTATAGGAATCACTCATTTGACAATTGATAACATCAATTTGACATCTAAGGGTTTACATTTAAGACACACAAAATAGTCCTTCGAAGAGGCAAACCTATTGGGTCAAAATAAGATGTCTATAATACTCCTTTAAAATGATTCTGATGAAACATATCCTCTCTTAAGAGAACTTGATATCATGTGATAATTGAATAGCTATATTCATTGGTAAGCTTGTATACACTACAGCTACTTTACATAGGCTTGTTTAACTTTCACCTTATGTTTTTTCTCATACCTTACTATTTGTCTCTCTTCTTAGGCATGGTTTAGTACTATTATATACCTTAAATGTCTTTTATATCCATTTGGATAAACTTGCATAACCTTTACTTTAGTACTTTACTTAATTCTATATTTCCTTCTAATATACAATCATACATCATCATGTGCATAGGCGTGCTTCTTTTCTCTTCATGCATGGTTTAACCCTCTATGGATAACCTTGATTATAACTTGGTTTATGAGCATAAGTACTCAGGTGCACCAATAAACATGCGTTCATTATTCATAGCTTCTTTATACATGGGTTCCTTCGGTCATGACACTATACATGGGTATACATGTCCCATGCATGAGCATACACCTTATGACGTGAACAACTTCATCATTTCTATCAAGGACATGCATAAACTCTTAGGGTATAATCATCTTTTAACTTAATGTATAATTAAACACCCCTTCTATACAGTCATCCCTTACAAGCCAGTCTATAAGCTAGTCTATAAGGCATAGGTAAGCATACATTTCCTTTGTATGAGCACCCAAAGTGTTAAGCATATAGATGTGTATAACTTCTTACATGGTTGTATATGATGCTAATCTCATACAAGTTTAAGCATGTCATGATTGTGTTTGTTTTTCAAATGATAATGCGTGCATTATTTGGGAAATTATATCATACCTAATTTTTTCTAGTTTTCCATACCTACACATGCTATAACAATATCTAAAGTTCTTAAGTTAAATAACTCTATGTTCACTAAATAGTCATAAACATGCATGGAAATAACATAACCATCCAAGCATTATTCTATTCCATCACATTATCCATAACATGTGTGCCATCATATAAAAATAACCTACAATTCTTCCTTAACATGTTACAACACAATCTAAAATCAAGTCCATAGATTTCATGTTAACAGATTCAAATATAAACCTATACATAAGTGTTAGTGGCCATACTATTTTCTAATATACATTATGACCTAAGCATATATATAATCACAACAAGATCTCTATATGCACATCTTAAAATTCATAAGCACATCATCATAGCATCTAGAACACATTACAATATCTTTAATTCAATAACTAATAATAAAATAAGATTAATAATCTGTTGCTTACTTGGTTGCTTAAACTTGAAGATTCATTATTAATTCCTTTTGAAACTTTCATTGGAAAACTTTCATGCTTACTAAAAAGTAGAGATTGAATCACTTTATCTCTCTCTCTTAATTGGATAATATGTGGTTGCTACAGTTATGGGATAATGATCTTGAAACTATAATAGTGTGTAACTTATAATTTTTCAACTTAAGACCATATGCACAGGTATGCATCTTGCCATGCACGATCATGTGCCATTTTAAAATTTGTAATATGAAACACTATCCATTCTATTAACATGGCATTGGATGATCAACTTAACAAAACACTTAAAAATTGTGCCACAATCGTACTTAACCAATGCAAATACATGAAATGATAGTTTTTCCTTTATAATTTACTTCTGAGTGTTCCACCTAGATAAAAAGCAAAAGTCATCCTCCATTAGATGCTCTTTCAATGTATAGACACATGTGAACTTTTACCCAGTAAGTTTGCATAGCCTTTGATCCATGTATGGAATGCATATGTCAATCACGCATCAATGCATGTGAGGTGGCCACTAAAATAGAGCAATACAAAAGTACTTAAGCATAAATCATACATATGGGGTATAAAGAAAGTGTTACCCTACATAATATGTAGGACCTATCACCATGAGTATCCCTGCTGCTGAATAACATGGTTATTTTATTAATAATCTGAAAATTTGGGTACCGCGACGGAAATCCTACGAAAATAAAGCTACTGCTACTGTACAATACATGCGAAAGCTGATACTGAAAACTGAAATATACAACGTACAATGAGCCCATGTTGGCTTTTTCATATATACATAATGTTTTTGTACACTGTTCTTTACATCTGAGTACATAAATATGTACAAAATACAAGACCTCACAGGCCAAAACTGAAAACATACAACGAAAAGCTGTGTGTGCGGTCCTCTCCGTCAGCCTCGGTCCACCCGCTCCTCGCCAACAGTAAACTGACCTGAAAATGAAGGAAGAAGGAAGGGGATGAGTGATAAAGATCACCTAGTAAGCATTCTTTACTTCCCTCAACCCAAGCAAGCAACATACAATCTCATACATACCTGGTATCGGCCCTATTCATACATCTAGTCGCTTGTTGGAATCTGAAACTGATTAACTGATTTGCTTACTGGTTACTGGATATCATTATTAATGCATGTCATGATGTAGATATCATGTCATGTTAAATTGGAAACTGAAATAACTGATGATACATGCATCTGAATCTATATGTACCTGAAGGTACCTACTGTGCTGATCAGGCTGATGAACACAGGGATTCGACATCTTGGCCATGTGGGCTGGACAGTCTAGCTACTAGCTAGAAAGCTGATAATGTAATGTTGGTCAATCTGACTGGTGTCAGAAAACTGAATCCCACAGATGCCCCCTCGAGTTCACCTAAATCTCTAACCCATATATCAGGTTCTGAATGGTGAAACCTACTGAATTCAGATTCCTTGGTCCTCTCTCATGCTACATGTCACGTCATGGTATGCTCATGCAGCATTAATTAACTGATTTCATGTTTATCTAACGTGTATTAACCATTGGAAATGTTACCCATCCTTTATAATTCATTTTTCTACATTTTTGGGAATTTTCTGCTATTGCACGGGTGTGTGGGCAAGACATACGGTCATGCATGACACACATACAAGCGTGCATGGCAAAGGCATACAGACATGTGCCCATATGCACGGGGTGGTGCGATGGTCGTGCAGCCGGTCGTGCATACTTCTGGAATTTCATATACATATCAAGCAAAGAACAGACAAACGGACACACGACCGTGTCCCTCAGGACACACGGTCGTGTCCTTTACATCCAGGCCATGCGTACTTCGTGCACACGGATATGCTATCGCAGAAACCAGGACACACGAGCGTGCTCATGCAGGCACACGGGCGTGCGTCTGAATCTGTAACATGAGCAACGGCCTAAAAATGTAGGAATCTAAGCCAAATCATAACCAAACACAAATTAACCTGAAACATGCATTATTGGCACTTCTATACACCCCATATCAAGCATCAATTTCATCATTCATCAACTACTACTGAATCCACCATGGAAATCTATCATTTCTCTCACTAACACACATACAAGCAAAGCAAGCATGTATCCTGGGTGGAAATCATCATCTAACTCATCACATCATCATCATATAAACATACAAACATAACACAACATGCTGGAAACAGAAATACACATTTCTAACATCATCACACATCAAATGCAAACTGGGAACTCAGGAAGAAGTAAGAAACACTTACCTTTAGACATGACTGCTGGAAATCTTTCTCTTAAGCTAATCTCTTGGGTCTCTAGCTGGATTGGGAGCTGTCAGAAACTGGATTTCTTGTCTAGGGTTGGGAGCTACTGAGAACAAAGAAGAAATTGGCTGAAATGGAAATAAAGGTTGGGTGAGAAGCAATAAATCTCTCGTCTCTCTCTTTTCTACCCACCTGCATGGGCGTGCAAGGCAATGTGCACGGTAATGTGCACGGGAGTGCACCAAGGGAAATGAAGGAAATTCATTTCATGTGCTTCGTATTATTGAAACCTCCCTAAATGAATCATACGAAAGTCATACAGCTCTGAAAACTTACTAACTCACCCCTAAACTTTTCTAGACTCTCAATCTATTCCTGAATCTCATTTTTAACCCCAAAACTACCCCTAAGGGCTTTTTTAATCTGAGATGTTACATAATCACATCTAGGAAGGTAACCCATCTTAAAAGAGGTACATAATGTAGGTAGTTTGTTAGTTCCTCCAATTTAATAAGGGCATAGTAATAGTTCTTTATGCACTCCAAGTCTATGATTCTGATTGAGGATTACTCTTTGCTATCTTTGATATTAATGACATTTTCACCATACAAACCAAACAATAAGAAGTCGAATCTTCAAAGAAACTCGATTCCTTCAACATGCTCTTTGATAAACTGAGACCTAGCCATTACTTTGGTTGGTATTACTAATCCATATTCTTAACCAAGGTCTTTGGCTACTTGAAAAAGATGCCTTCTATCTTCTTAGGGAGACCTTAAGCCTATTGTTTGGAGTTGTATATCATCAATGGTTGATTCAAATATACTCTTAGACAACATTTGAAAAAAGGCAAGTATTAGTGAACACATTGTGTTAAATCATTCCTCATTATTTTGTGCATATTAAAGTGTCTACTTACTATTTACCTTTAACCTTAAGAGTTCAACTAACAGCTTAACTATATGTTTAAGCAGTACTAGTTCGACCTATGGATTTCAGTAGCATTTAACCTAACCAATAACTTAATAAAAAACCCTAAAAGCATGTTTCTACGCAAAATAATTGACTAGCTCTAAAGAAACTTATAAAAATAATCAGAATTAAATCATGCAATGAAACACAAAGTATGGAATAAAAAAAGATTTATCTTATAAATAATACACCAAAAAAAAACTCTGATTGCATTAATTTGGAAGTTGAGAAAGCCTTTGAAAGCTTGGAAGTTCAAGAAAATTTGAAGTTAGTGAAACTTCTAAAGTAAATAAAATAAAGAAGGGTATTTATAGATATGTGGAGTCTAAACTAGAAAAAATCTTAGCTATTTAAGTTAAGTCAGTGATATGTGTTAGTTATCTAGTGAAGTACTTGAGTTGTTGCTTAATGTGAACCAAGAAAAAATTTGAACCATTCTAACATGTGTTATGCACTAAATGTGAAATAGAAATGTCGTATCAGTTGTGTTGCGAGTAAAGATCTTAATTATCTATGTGTCATTCATTTGTGTAAAAAAGTAAAGCGTTTTTTAATTCTTACTTGAACTCTAAAGAATGTCAGACAATTGTTGTATGGTAAGACATTTCCTTGGGAAATTGCATGAAGATTGCATCAACAAAGCATCTAGGAATTACATAGTGACTAGTCATGCGAGAAACATATATTATGTCATTTAAACCAAGTCAACTCAAAATGTGGTTGAATTTGGAGAAGAGTCCTTTTGTCCAAAAATGGCAAATGAATAAGCCTTAACTATTCTGCAATTTGCTAAAGAACATTACATCTTTATTTCATGCTTTTATGAGTTAACAAATATCATCTACAACTATAAGGTAGCACAATCAACAAATTTCCTTAAATATCTAGAATGTACTAGAAATTGGATGTATTTACTCACCAATCTTTGTCTCTTTTTTAACAAATAGCATAATTGTATAAATGTAGAATAAAGCTATGCACATAAATAAATTTTACAAATTCGTTTATGCCAAATGAGGTGACAATATATAATTGGATGACATAATTATTTATTCTTTTCTTATTTCAAAATCAACTAATCACGTATTATCTCAAGAAGTTGTATGGATAAGTTTATAAAATTCATTTGTGTATAAAGTATTACTCAT
>JAJEJH010000299.1:399658-538958 GCA_026122585.1 Anacardium occidentale
ATAAACATATAAACATACAAACATAACACAACATGCTTGAAACGGAAATACACATTTCTAACATCATCACACATCAAATGCAAACTAGGAACTCAAGAAGAAGTAAGAAACACTTACCTCTAGACATGACTGCTGGAAATCTTTCTCTCAAGCTAATCTCTTGGTTCTCTAGCTAGATTGGGAGCTGTCGGAACTGGATTTCTTGTCTAGGGCTGGGAGCTGCTGAGAACAAAGAAGAAATTGGCTGAAATGGAGATAAAGGCTGGGTGAGAAGCAATAAATCTCCCGTCTCTCTCTTTTCTACCCACCTACACGGGCGTGCAAGGCAATATGCACGGGAGTACACCAAGGGAAATGAAGGAAATTCATTTCCTACGCTTCGCATGATTGAAACCTCCCTAAAAGAATCATACGAAAGTCACACAGCTCTGAAAACTTACTAACTCACCCTTAAACTCTAGACTCTCAATCTATTCCTGAATCTCATTTTTAACCCCAAAACTACCCCTAAGGGCTTTTTTAATCTGAGATGTTACATAATCACATCTAGGAAGGTAACCCATCTTAAAAGAGGTACATAATGTAGGTAGTTTGTTAGTTCCTCCAATTTAATAAGGGCATAGTAATAGTTCTTTATGCACTCCAAGTCTATGATTCTGATTGAGGATTACTCTTTGCTATCTTTGATATTAATGACATTTTCACCATACAAACCAAACAATAAGAAGTCGAATCTTCAAAGAAACTCGATTCCTTCAACATGCTCTTTGATAAACTGAGACCTAGCCATTACTTTGGTTGGTATTACTAATCCATATTCTTAACCAAGGTCTTTGGCTACTTGAAAAAGATGCCTTCTATCTTCTTAGGGAGACCTTTAAGCCTATTGGTTGGAGTTGTATATCATCAATGGTTGATTCAAATCTACTCTTAGACAACATTTGAAAAAAGGCAAGTATTAGTGAACACATTGTGTTAAATCATTCCTTATTATTTTGTGCATATTAAAGTGTCTACTTACTATTTACCTTTAACCTTAAGAGTTCAACTAGCAGCTTAACTATTGTTTAAGCAGTACTAGTTCGACCTATGGATTTCAGTAGCATTTAACCTAACCAATAACTTAATAAAAAACCCTAAAAGCATGTTTCTACGCAAAATAATTGACTAGCTCTAAAGAAACTTATAAAAATAATCAGAATTAAATCATGCAATGAAACACAAAGTATGGAATAAAAAAAGATTTATCTTATAAATAATACACCAAAAAAAAACTCTGATTGCATTAATTTGGAAGTTGAGAAAGCCTTTGAAAGCTTGGAAGTTCAAGAAAATTTGAAGTTAGTGAAACTTCTAAAGTAAATAAAATAAAGAAGGGTATTTATAGATATGTGGAGTCTAAACTAGAAAAAATCTTAGCTATTTAAGTTAAGTCAGTGATATGTGTTAGTTATCTAGTGAAGTACTTGAGTTGTTGCTTAATGTGAACCAAGAAAAAATTTGAACCATTCTAACATGTGTTATGCACTAAATGTGAAATAGAAATGTCGTATCAGTTGTGTTGCGAGTAAAGATCTTAATTATCTATGTGTCATTCATTTGTGTAAAAAAGTAAAGCGTTTTTTAATTCTTACTTGAACTCTAAAGAATGTCAGACAATTGTTGTATGGTAAGACATTTCCTTGGGAAATTGCATGAAGATTGCATCAACAAAGCATCTAGGAATTACATAGTGACTAGTCATGCGAGAAACATATATTATGTCATTTAAACCAAGTCAACTCAAAATGTGGTTGAATTTGGAGAAGAGTCCTTTTGTCCAAAAATGGCAAATGAATAAGCCTTAACTATTCTGCAATTTGCTAAAGAACATTACATCTTTATTTCATGCTTTTATGAGTTAACAAATATCATCTACAACTATAAGGTAGCACAATCAACAAATTTCCTTAAATATCTAGAATGTACTAGAAATTGGATGTATTTACTCACCAATCTTTGTCTCTTTTTTAACAAATAGCATAATTGTATAAATGTAGAATAAAGCTATGCACATAAATAAATTTTACAAATTCGTTTATGCCAAATGAGGTGACAATATATAATTGGATGACATAATTATTTATTCTTTTCTTATTTCAAAATCAACTAATCACATATCATCACAAGAAGTTGTATGGATAAGTTTATAAAATTCATTTGTGTATGTAGTATTACTCATAAATGTGAAAGGATGACAATTTGGATTCTTATATTGTTGATCTACCAAAATTTCATCTGAAAAATGCATTAACATAACATTGGATGTAATTACATTAAAAACCTTAAAATGATTCCTACTGTTTGCATAAAATTATGTACCTACTTCAGTAGATTTTTACTATCACAAATTATTAAACCAAACCGCAAAATATAAACAATAGTCAACAAGATGTGATTGCTTAACATTGGTTTCATGACAGTAAGATAAACATATCCATTTATTCGTCATCTTGTTGTCCAAACAAAGACCATAAACTTCATGTGCGTTTTGAAACTGTATGGTCACAGTTCAAAGTTGATCAAGAACTTTAACAAGTGCTTCACGAGGTCGAAATATTATTTTCAGAGGCTTCTCCATTGGATTTGTCAGTTTGTTTTTGGTAGCACTAACGCTCTCATCCTCGCCGTTTTCCCATTCAAAGCATTGTATCAAAGTCCCCAGTGATAATGTCATCACTCTCAGGGCCAAGCTAGCCCCAGGACAAATCCTTCTTCCCACACCAAAAGACATGAATTTACAACCTACCTTTTCTTCTGCAATATCTTGGAAACGTTCAGGTTTGAACATTTTTGGCTCGGTCCATATTTCCGGATCCATATGCACTGCCGATACGTTTACTAATAACTGTGTGCCTTTTGGGATGTCGTAACCTGCTATTTTACATTCCTCTGACGATTCTCGAGGAGGTAAAACTGATACTGAATTCAGTCGAAGTGTCTCATTCAGAATACAATGAAGGTATGCCAGTTTAGGAAGATCAGCATCATTCAGAATCCTGGATTGTCCCACAAGGTTATCGATCTCTTCCCTCGCTTTTTTTATCACCTCTGGATGTGATATCAGCTGTGAAATGACCGATGCCATTGTGGTTACCGTGGTGTGTGTTCCTGCCATTAGCATTGCCTAAAGACAAGTAGCTCATTAGTTAATTAAACAGCTAAAGATCTTTTTCATATACCTAAAAATTAAAGTACACCAAGAATTTCGAGGAGATATATCCTAATCTTCCTTAATGTCATGCAACTTGCACGTTAGTAATTACTAAAAAGAAAAAAAAAAAAACTTGAACATAGTCTTCTTTTCTGTATACCCCCTTTCTTTGAAATTAATTCAAAACTATTAAGACATGACAGGTTCGTCGCAGCAGGCTAAAGAGTCTATCTTGATCATTCATTGCATTAAAAAAGGAAAAACACTTCTTTAAGAGTGGTATTACATCGGAAGAAATGGTTTATTCTGACATCCGCAGGGGCATCAAAAGAAAGCTTGTCAAAATATCACCTTTCTTTCTAGCAGTATGAGTTTCCTTGTTTCTTCACTGGGGGGTCAACTTCTTACTAGCTAATTCTTAAAGTTGCAAGATAGCAAGGATTCTAATAGATTAACAAGATTCAGACAATTAGATTCTTGTATACACCTGACAACGATCGAATAGTTCTTGTATGTATATATACACTAGAGGATTAATTTAGAGTTGAAAAATTAGCATTCAAGTGGACTTAACTACTGAAAATATATAATATAATTTCCGGAGTACATTAATTATAATATAAGTAAATTATTGAAAATTTTCTAATATAGACTAACATTATTTAAAATTTTGGTTGATAAAATTAGATAATTAAATAGTTCAATATAATTTTTTTTGTGGAGAATCCAATAACCCCACTTCAGATAAAGTATTAATTCAATATTCTGCATAATTTCTATAACCTTACAGTTTTCCATTCATTATTCTATAATTTGGATTATGATTATGTAAATTGATTAATTTTGTTTAATTCATATAAATTAAATCTTAATGAAATTACCTGCATAATTCCTTTGATGACATTATCGGTGTAGAATTCAGGCTCCGACTCCTGCAGCTTCAGCATCACATCTACAATTGTTCCATTAGTCTCGACATCAGCAACTGAAGGCGATTTATTAGAATTTCGATGCACATCGAGCAGATCCTGCGTTAAAGCATCCCTCTTTTTATGTAATTTTACCAGTTTCTTCTCCACTCCAAAGTAAGTCAACCACCTCAGAAATGGAAAATAATCCCCCAAAGCCATTGTGACATTAGGTCTGAAAATATGCGTAAGCTCATTCATTTTGCGTTTAGCTTCGTCCGTGTCAATTTCCTCTTTTTCAATACACCTACTGCCTGCAACCATTCTCATGATGATATTAAAATCCAACATGTAAAGAAACGCTCTCACATCCACTTTCTTTGCCCCCTTGAGGGAGCTCTCAAACAAGTGTTTGATCATGATTCTGAGCTCTTCAGAGCGAATGTTCGAAGACATCTGGAGACGCTTCGCTGAGAATATTTCGAGCGAGGTGAAACGGCGAAGGTTGCGCCAATGGTTGCCGTATGGAGCTCCAATTGTGACAAAATTGTAAGATTGAAACTTCCTGGAGGGCAAGAGTGGTCGATTGGAGAAGATGATATCATTCTTTGAGAAGCATTCTTCGATGACTGAACGATCGGATAATACAAGGGTTGGCCGTGAACCTAAACGCAGAAAGTAAATAGGACCATACTTGGTTGAGAGATTGGTCAATGTCTGGGCTAAGGGCTGTTTTAAAAGATGGAAATGGCCAATTATAGGAAGACTAGAGGGGCTTGGTATTTGATCTTTGTGTTGAAACTTTTTCTTCTGTGCAGTGAGTTTGTGGAAGATGAGAACAACACACACTAATAGAACAAGGTAGAGAAGATCAGTACCCATGGCGATTTTGAAGACTTAATTTGCCTTGAAAAGGGTCTATATAATAATATGCTTTCATTGTAATTATCTTTGAATAATTATAATAATATATAACTCTTTTCGTATCACGATCATTAATGCTTAATAATAGGAAGTTGGATTAAGTTAAAATAAGGATGTCATTTTCTAACTCTCTTTCAACATTCGTCAGCTCTTACGACTACTGGCATAGCCTATCTCGAATTGTTCGTTGTTTACCTCATATAATGCAAGAGCTCAATGCGTAATGTCCAAGATTTTCTTTTCTTGCTTACAGAAAAAAAAAAAAAAAAAAAAATTGCCTTCTAGAAACAATGTTATTATCTAATATGAATAATTGCGACAAAAAGTTCACGATGTAATTGAAATTTACAACCAAGAGAAATTGCCATCTACATATGTTTTAACGGTAGTTTCGGAAATTTTGAGCCGTCATGAACATTGTTGCTCCCCCTACATGCATGCAAAGATTTTCTGCTTTTGCTATTGATCATTGCTATAAAATAGTTTGTCGTTTTTGCTATAAGAAAAACATATATAATATATTATAAGACCCTGCAATTATTGTTTTTTGGGTAATATTTCCGTAATTCACTTAAAAAAAAAAAAAAAAGTAAGTTATAGACTAACTATTTTTATGATTTTAATCATCAATTATTTATATTTTTGTTAAAACTTAAAAATATATATTTTTAATAATAATTTTTTAAAATTTTTCAATAAAAAATTTATAAATTTGTCACTAAAAAATTTATAAATTTTTCATTATTAATCTTAGGTTGCATACAAAATAGTTTATATCGATAATTTAAACGAAATTATTCAAAAATTATGGTTTAATTTTAATTTAATTCATTTTAATTGAAAAATTAAAAAAAAAAACAATTTACAATCTAATTTTGGCGTAAATGAATCCAGACCAAACCATAAATTGTTTTAAAAATATTTTTAACAAAACAATGTTTTTAATTCCCCCATAAATAAATATTATAAAGGTTTTTTTTTCCTTTCTAAATACTTGTATGCATGCACAATTCTTCAAATGAAAGAGCATAAAAGGCATAACCAAATGGTATCAATCTTCATCTTTGAAGAATGATTGATCAACATATATGTAAAAAAGTTATAGAAATACACACGCTTAAATTTTTTTTTTTAAATTATCCAATTAAATAGTTTTGCAATATCAAGTCTATTAATCTAGTGACTAATGTTGGGCTGGAAATTTACATATTTATATATTTTATTTGTATTTATAAATTGAAACTCTATTTGGTTGGTGCTAGTAACTTAGGCTTAGTAGCATTATAATATAGTTTACAAGTAAATTGGGTGGCATATTCCTCCACAATGTTGGTCCTCTACTATATAGTGATAAACTATTATGCTCATAGGTAAGTCTTATCTATTGTCTTGTACTCAATATCAAACAATCTCTTAAACTTAGTCTAGCTCATTCGTCAACATCTATTGTCACAGTGATCATACTTCACCAAACTTTGGCATCTCTTTTGAGAAGGTAACTAGTATATCTAATCATCTCTACATTTATCATCACAAAAGGGGCATGATACTCTCCACTCACCAAAGCCACTTCTTGACCATTGCAAGATCACTCATCCCTAATAATCTAGGGTAGTGCATACTCAATAATCTATACACAAGATACAGCTGAACTTGTCCCACAATAGGTGTTGTCTTTCTATCATTCTAATGTACCCTTTAAAGTAGCATGCATTGATAATGCCTCTACCAACTCACTAATATCTTTGGGAGTGTTTCCTTGTTCCCTCAACACTTGTCTGATTAGGTTTCTAAAAAAACAATGTTTATTATTGTCTACGAAATTGGGGGAGCAGTCCTTGAATCTTGTGCCTTAGATGGGTTTGATGTCGAAATGTCTTTGTTCAACTTCTTGAATATCCTCATCTTGATCCCATAAAACCTACAAATGAACCATCTTATGATCATTTTATTTTGCAAAAAATTAAGTCAGTTATAGTGGTCGATGTGTGAGGTTAGTCAATATAGCATAAGACTTATATCTTAGTACACACACGAAGTTATACTTAGACACTTGGATTCTTAAAACCTTACTCCAACACTAAAACTGTAACACCCCACTCTAGACGTCTTACTCTCTAGAAGAAAGTGTCACTTACTCTTAATCAAAACAAGCATTTAGTAAGTACACATTTAAACATATCAAAATTACTAAAATGACCTTCTTACAAAAACTATCACAAAAATATTCATTTTCAAGTGTCAAACATATCAAACCAAAAAAAGTAACATCATAATGTGTATACAAACATAAAAATCATAAAACGAAGTCATAAGAATAAAATTCAATAACAATCCACTCATGATATTCCATTATCGACTAGTCACCTCATCGCCACCAGATCATCTTTCACCTGCAAAATATAAATAAAAAAAAAATATGAGTGATAAAACCTCAATATGTAGAAACATTTATCTTATATAAATCATATCATATTTGACCCCTTTTCATAATCAATCACCTATTCCTTTACATAATCTCTCTCGTTGTAGCATCTCAGGATTAGAAAAGCCCTTAGGGATAGAGTTTTAAGGTTAGAAATGAGATTCAGGAATAGATTGGGAGTCTAGAAGAGTTTAGGGGTGAGATGATAAGTTTTCAGAGTTGTGTGGCCTTCGCATGATTCCTTTAGAGGGGTTTCAATCATGCGAAGCATAAGAAATGAATTTCATTCATTTTCCTTGGTGCACTCTCGTGCACAGCGCCCTGCATGCCCGTGCAGGTGGGTAGAAAAGAGAGAGACAGGAGATTAATGCTTCTCACCCAGCCTTTATTCCTATTTTCAGCTTAAGTTCTTCTTTGTTTCAGCAGCTCCCAGCCCTATAACTGATTTTCAGCCACCAGTAGCTCCCAATCCAGCGAAAGAAGGAAGAGATTAGCTTGAGATAAATTTTCAGCAGCTATGTCAAGAGGTAAGTGTTCTCTTACTTCTTTTTGCGTTTCCCAACTTGCATTTGATGTTTATGGATGCTTGAAAATGTTTGTTTACGTTTCCAACATGCTTTGTGATGTTTGTATGCTGATATGTGATGAAATGATGATTTAGACGATGATTTCCACCCAGTAACCATGCTTGCCTTGCTTGTGTGTGTTTATGTGAGAGAAATGTGATATTTCCATGGTGGATTCAGTAGTAATTGAGAAATGTCCAGATTTTTCAGAAGCGAGCACGATCGATTACACAGCCAGCGCACGACCCCGTGCGTTTAGGCACACGGGCATGTGCCTTTGACATGCACGCCCGTGTGTGTCTCCAGCATGACTGTGTGCCTTGCTCACATGCCCGTGTGCTAGCTTTATTTTCCAGAAAATGTAGAAAATGAACCTTAAAGCATGGGAACTTAATTAAATGCTATATGGCATCAGATAATGACAAATTCAGATAATTAAAGTTGCATATGCATACCACTGCATGACATGTAGCTTGAGAGAGGATCAAGGGATCTGAATTCAGTAGTATTCAGTATTCAAAACCTGACATACAGGTTAGAGTTTGGGTGAACTCGAGGGGGCATCTGTAGGATTCAGCTTTCTGACACTAATCAGATTATCCAGTATTATTCATTCAGCTTTCTAGCCAGTAGCTAGACTGTTCAGCCCACATGGCCAAGATGTCGAATCTCTGTGTTCATAAGCCTGATCAACACAGTAGGTACATTCGGGTACATATAGATTCAGATGCATGTATTTTCAATTTTTAGCAAGCATGACATAACATACATTTCATGATATGATTAATAATGAGAACAGATAATAGAATAATTAGGTTCAGCGCCAGCAAGCGACTAGATGAATAATTAGGGCTAAGGCCAGGTATGTATATATAGTGTGTTCCTTGCTGGGGTTGAGGGAAGTAAGGAACGCTTACTAGGTGATCTTTATCACTCATTCATTTTCTTCTTCCTTCCTTTCAGGTCAGTTTGCTATTGGAGAGGAGCGGGTGGACCGAGGCTAGCGAGAGAGGACCCCACACACAGTTTTAGCATGTATATGTACAGTTTTGGACCTATTGGGTCTTATAATGAAACATGTATATACTCAGATGTAAAGAACAGTTGTAAATATATGAAAAAGCTTTTATAGGCTCATTGTATATTTATGTACAGTATTTTATTTCCAACTTCCACTTGTGTACAAATGTATAGCAGCAGTAGATTTCTTTTTGTAGGATTCTCGTTGCGTGTACCTAGATTTTCAAATTATTAATAAAAGAATCATATTATTCAGCAGTAGGGGTACGCATGGCGGCAGGTCTTACACTTGTTATCTAAGGATTCATCTTCATACCTTATCTTAGTTACATAGAATAGTAGCATGGATAATTCATCTATCAATATATATAGCGAAAGAAAGTATATAACTGAATCTTCTTAATCTCATTGTATGTTGATAAGACTAGGCTAAGGTAAAGATTTAACAACATAAACATGTGACTCATCTTAAAGGCTAACTATGCCCCAATTCATCCTACTATGGTTTCTAATTGACAAACTTACAATTTTGGCATGTTTTACTAAAGACACCAATCAACAAGCTTTCTATGCCCTGACATGTCATGTTTTAGATGGCAAGCAACCTTTAGTTACTCAACGGTAAACACTAGTAGATGGATTATTTCATCACACTAGTCATAAGTATAAACCCTACATCATAAATGCCCTCATTGAAATAAGCTTCTTGAAAACATATTTCAAAATACATGTCTTTTTGGGTGGTATCAATTATCATAGTCTATGTATTTTTATGTGTTCTACAAGATCTCTATATCTTATATTAATGCCTGATCGAATGGAAAACATGTTCTTTGTTGTCTTATATTCAATCTAATATCAAAGATATGTTTTCTAAATAATCTTAATTTAGGGCTTATCTAGCTTTCACTTATTGTACATGTTTCTAGCATTCATGCTTTTTCTTATTCTCTCTCCTAAAAACCTTTTAGTACTTTAACATACCATAATTGTCTCTAAATATCTCTTAAGAGACCTCTATGAAGCATTTTCCATCAATCTTGAATGTTTTTTTGTTTTCTCTGTTATGCACAATCATGCATTAACCTTATAATACAAAGGTATGTCTAATTTTGGCATGAATGGTCATAACTTCCCATTCACGATCATTCATGCCCTTGATTATATATGGTCATACATTCCACATGTTTGACCCAACACCTCTTATAACAGTCATAATATCCTTTATCATCACAATCATGCATATCTTACGAATATTATTATTATTTCATATCTTTGAACAACCATGCACCACTTATATATAAGCATTTATCACATATAATCCTAATGTCATGGATAGATCTATAAGTCATACATATTATCATCTATCAGTATCAATGCTTTATCTTATTTGATTTATAGTTATGCATGTTTTATACATGGTTATACTTTCACATGAAACTCTATCTTTCTATAAAGATGCATGGGAGTGTTTAACCTTGGTATAGTCATAAATAACATTTTGGGTTACTATAATAAGCCATCTTGGCCAAAATTTATCTTATTCATTTTCACATTAACACAATCCCAAATCATTCCTAATTCAGTTTCATATCATTTAGCATAATATAACCATTAAATCAGCATGCCAAAATCTACAAGTTCGTTCATCATAACTATCATATTAAAATTTTGCATGAATTTACCTATATATTTAATCCATCATCATGTAAAAATAATACCAATTCAATATAATAAAACGTAGCATGTGTCTAAGTCTATTAAACCAAACAAATCAATCAAAACTATATATTGAAATCTTGACATACAAACATAATAAAACTAATATGTACCTCAGATCTTCACAAGAAGAATCGATATAGAATCCCTTTTTTTAAATCACCTGAAAACTTCATCGATGGTCGAAATCCTTTTTTTTATCATTGATTAGTCAAAGGAGATAAGTACGAGAATTTTAAACTAAGTTTATAAATAATGGATAATGCTCAAGTTATTTGATATGTGATAAAGTTTGATAGTAACCTCATGAATGGTCATGCATCTTTCATGTACGATCATTCATCATTTAAAATTTTTTAATGTGATATAATATCCATATTGTTCACATGGAATGTGAATAGACAGGCATACGCCTTTCATACACAACCATTTATTATGCCAAAAATCATATATTCTACAACACTTAGCCATTTTCCAATCCATTAACTTATACCAATTATAAAATGATTAAATTAACCTAGATCATATATATGGGTGTCACATCATCACTAATTTGAGATTGCTCAAATCTATGTATTCTCTTGTCCATAAATATTAATTGAGATACAACTGGGAATAAGAAACATAGGTTGTCATAATCAAGTTATAAGGGAAACAATAACTAATTAAAGAGTGATTAAGTAGTATAATTGTAAGAAAGTGAGTGCAAGGCACACAAATTGTTGTAGTTGAGTATTAGTCGCTCATGTTGTGTTATAACCATGTTGGCTACAAATATGCAAGTTGAGGAAGGCTAAGTAAGAATGAAACCTATGAGTACTATCTATAACATTAACTTGTATAGGTTAGTAGATTACATTAACCTCTTTTAAGTTCTTTCTAATGTTCAATATTGTGTTTACTACCAGAAGGATAAAGTTTCTTCATGAATTCTCTTAATTATTCATGTTTAATAAGGTTGTTAATTTCCTTTTTCTTAGGCCTTTGTATTAATTCATGTTTTGCTTCATGTCATTGTGATTTTATTGGAATCTCACTTCGTATGATCTCTCTTTATAGTTGTAGGGTGCAAAATACACTTGCTTATTTGGATATTTTACCTATATGGTCAATATGAGCAACTAAAAATGTGTAGATATCATAACAGGCAAGAAAACATGATTTCTTCTCAATTTTTCCATTTATTACTTTTTGAAATCTTTTTGAATTCCTTTATTATCCTTTCTCTTCCCTTCTTGCTTATTCTTTAACTTGTTTTTATGTGTCATATGGGTGCTAGTCAAACTTTTAAGCTAACATTCTTTAGTACAATTATGGAGTTTTCTATTCACTGGTGTTTTTGAATATTTTGTAAAATTGGGTCAATGACACATATACGAGATTTTTCTTTAAACTACTTTAAAATTTAAGTCTTTGGTTGTCTTTGCTAGCCATGGCTTCATCATTATTTATCTCATAAACTTGATTCTTACTTTACTCCATGTGTCTTTCTTAGGTACTCGTTCACTCAAAGTGTACACTTTTGTCTTTTCTTTAGGGTTAGCTTAATTGTCCCTAACCTAAAACTATTTCTATTTAGCTTTCTCTTATACTTATACTTCCCTTGTTAGCATCATCATCATACATGCCTTCTATTGAAACTACCACTAAAACCTCTTGTGCAAAGTCTACCCAACCAAACTACCTATGCTAGTCCATCGAACATAACCTTCGCCTCACCTCTTACACCTAACTCTCCATAGCCAACTCACATTGATCAACTGATCCTCACAAACATTAAACACCCTATAATAAACAAACTATCTCACATAACAAATACCTATCTCATGATCACTCATGCCAAAAATTTTATTTATAAACCCACGTATAAACTAAACCTTGCTACCAAACTTACTCTATATCTTAACCTTGAACCTATAACTCAAGGTTTGAAATCCAAAACGGTGTATATATAAAGTGTATGATGTTCTTATACAAAATAAGATATAAGAGCTTGTTCTTACAGTCAATCCTAAAACTTGGTGGAGTATAAGTGGATTTTTTAAACTAAATAACTTCCTAATGGTTATATTTGATAGGTATAAAGCTTATCTAATTGCCTAAAGATTCCACCAACACCCTAGAGTTGACTACCATGCATACACTTATTGGTATTGTAGTCAAACATGAATGGTCACTACATTAACTAGATGTCATTAATGCTTTTCTTTAAGGGCATCTATTGGAAGATGTTTCCATGGAATAACCATTAGGTTTCATTGATTGTGACAATCCTACACAGGTTTATTAGCTTGTATAACCATGTACAACATTAAACAAACTCTTCATTTATGGTATCATGAGTTATAACACTTTTTCATCACCTTTAGCTTTACTAACGCCTATGTTGACACATCATTGTTTGTTCTTATCACTGGTGGTAACATGATATATTTATTTGTCTATGTTGATGATATTATTATTATAGGTGACAATGAAGTAGTAATGCAACACTTTATTATGTTGCTTGCCTAATATTTCTTTCTCAAAGATCTTAGGCTTCTCTTATTTTTCCTTGGTGTTAAGGTTACTCTATATCCGTACAATATGTTTCTCTCTTAACAATATTACATCATTGATCTCTTTGCCCACACAAACATGACCATTGCCAAATTTTTCATGACACTAATTACCATTAACCAAACCCTTACTCATTTCTTATAAGCAACACTATCAAATCCTATTCGATATCACACAATTGCTTATAACCTTTAGTATTTCTTACGTATACAATTTGGAATTATTTCATAACAAATAATTTGTCTCAATTTATGCATTGTCTTACCACTGATCATTAGAATGTGAATTCCTCTATGAATTATTGTTATGTGATGATTAAGTATGGTTAATACATGTAACAATTAATTGACGATGATTAAGAAGAAATTAAAATTAATTAAGCTAATAATGCGTGAACACTTAAATCTAGGTTAAATTATGTATGATTTGATATTTGTGTACCAATTGAGTTGGAAGCTACTCTTAGGTATGTCTTCTCCTTAGATCTATTATATTTTAATGATGCTTCATTGATTTATGTTTGAAAAGCTAAAGTAGAAGCATGCTTAGGATATATTGGATCATAAATGAAGATATGATGATTTATATATTAAAATGATGATGAATTAAGCTTAGATGATGTGTTTATTATTGTATTTCATGTTTAAAACATGTTATTATGATTTATGACATGAAATTTTAAGCTTTGACTATGGATCATAATGGATCAATGGTCGTCTGGCTAAGATTTGGTGATATAGAGCACAACACATAATCATATGTGTGATCGCGCATAGTCGTGCATTCATATTTGTAATGTCAACGTCATGCATGCATGAAAAGGTCTTTGAGATGCATGAAAAGGTCTTTGAGATGGCACGATTGTGAGTTGGTGAGTCACAGTTGTGTAAAATTGTCAAATTCACATGCAAAGTGTAATTTAAGAGGTTGTGACCGCAATACGCATAGATAAAAAAAAATTATAGTAAAATAATTAAGACTTAACTAATCACAAAATTAAGAGAGAAATATTAATATTAAGCTTATAGCTTAATGATGAATTAAGAATTAAAATATAAAGCATGATATGCATTTCATAATATGACATGTCAAAGAAATGTTTTAAAAATTATAAAAAAAGATTTTATATGTTTTACGATTTTCAGATTAAATATGCATGTTTTAAAAAAAGTATGAAAATAAATGTTTTACACATCTTTTTAGGGGTGGACTTAGTAGGGCACTTGTGAGTTCATAAGTCCATTAGAAATTATAAAACTAGCATCCTTTAGAAATTGAACATTGCCATTTGGCTAAGCTTGCTAGAAATTGAGTATTGATCATGAATCAAGTAAGATTCACATGATTGGGGAGTCGAATCTCTATGTTCTATCAATCTAATTAACACAAGAATTTTTATGATAATTTATGACAAGATAAGATAAGATTTTATGTTGAGATCTTTAGATCAATCAAGATAAGCTTTCAATTGAGATATTCAAATCGAACTAGAAGTTTTCAATAAAGCAAGTTTTTAAGAAAATTTTAAGAACTAAGAGCCTTTACAACTAAGTCATGATTCTAACATGGTTAGCATCCATGATTAAGAGAAAAAAATTCAAGATAAGATTTAAAAGACATCAAGAAAAGAAATAAGAACATTAAGATAAGATAAGTTAAGATTTAAGAAAGTTATTAAGATGTAAAAGATATAAGAGTTAAGACATTAAAAGAAGATTACAAGGTAAAGGTAATGTATTAAGGTTTAAGAATATATTTGTTAAATAATTTGCCACTCATTCCGACTCGCTTTCCTTACAAGTTTTTTTTTTTTTTGGTAATTACTTTCCTTAGAAGTTTCAGTTCTTAAATTAGGGGTAGTTACATTTGAGAGGTTGTAGTTATTAATGGCTTATGTTTAGCTTATTTCTAGTTCTTGTTTCATGTACAGTTTATGTTAGCATAGTTTATGTTTTCAAAAAAATTTCTGGTTCATGTTTGTAAATATGTCCAATTTCATATATGATTAATAAAAGAGATATATTAAGTATGTTTCACATTTATGTATAGTTTAATAAAGTTAATAAATAGGTATTTCAAAGATAAGCAATATGAATGTTTATGATTTTAGTTCCGCATAAATTTATGTTACGATTAAGTAAAAATTGTAATATAATATACATACATACGTACATACGTACACACACACATAGTAGGATTGCAATATGTCAATTTTATATATATCAACCTTGTTAGTGATGATTTCTTTCATCCAATATACATGATCTACCATAACAATATGTTGTCTTCAATAGTTGTTTTAATTCCATTCCCCTACTTATCAATGATGTAACATTTTATCTTTCAAACATATGTGGTAAGTACCTATAAAATGTAGTTGAAAGTAGTCACGACCAACCTTATTGTCTATGCACACCATTTTCATTATTTATGAAGACATTTTATCTCACATTTAGTTTTTGTGGATTTATAAACTTTATATTAATATTCATTCCCTAAAGCATGTTGTCTAAATGTATCTTGTAATAGTCTTTGTCTGAGAAAACGCCTTTCACTTTGAAAGACTTTGTGTCACTTTTTGCTCTTTAGGTATTCCCAAATTAGGGTTAGATTAAAGTTGAATCATACACAAACATAGATTTGTTTGAGTTTGGTTCACATTGAAAAAGTCAAATTTGAGCTTAGGCTCATGTTCAATGAACTTTCATATAAGTGAAATTTGAGTTCAAGTTTGTGAATTTGATTTGAATTCAATTTGAGTTTGTTTTGTTACTATTACATAATTTATTTATTTTATAATAAATATATTTATTATGATTTATTAAAAATATAAATATATTTATTATGACTCTATTGAAAAACATAAATATATTTATTATAACTTATTATAAATGCAAAATATATTTATTATGATTTATTAAAAATATAAATTATACTTATTATAATTTGTTGAAAATGCAAATATTTTTTATTATAAATTATTTGAAATAAAAAATATATTTATTATGATTTATTGAAAAAAGTTATTATATTTATTATCACTCATGATAAAATGTAAATTTATTTATTATAATCTTATTGGAAAACATAAATATATATTTTCTATTGTGACTTATTTGGAAAACATAAATATATTTATTGTTGATTCATTGAAAATCTAAAATATATTTAACATAACTTAATAAAAAACTTAAATGTATTTATTATAACTCCATTAGAAACACATTTTCAAAATATATTTATAATTTATTAAAAAATTTATAATTAAAAATATAATTATAAATTATAATTACAAAAAACTCAATTCGAGTTTTTAAATATGTTCCAATTTGGTTTGTATGATTCAAGTTTGAAAATTTTCAACGTTATAATTCAAGTTTTAGTTCATGTCATGATAATTTATTTTAGGCTTATTTAAACTAAACTTAAAAAAAACTCAAACATGTTCCGTTTGAATCTAGTCTTACCCCAAAACAAAACCTTTCCATTCTCTTGACTTACTCAATCTTCTATGGTTGACAATATTATTGATACTATGCATATTTATTATCCTTCTCAATATCCTAATAAGTATTTACCTCTTTATGTTTAACCCCTTGTAAATAATCACCATCTACTACATCATTATGTAGTTTTTGATCAGCAATGTTAGTGATTTTAAGAGATACATTTCTTGATTTAGAGGTACTTATGACATAAACATGAATACATTCTCTCAACTGTTGAGAAAGACCAATAAGACAATTAATGTCTTTGTCATTCAGGATATTGATAGATCTCATATTATTGACATTTTTTAGTTACATGTCTATCTAAATATGGTTGATTGCAATAAATTGGTGACATTTACTTATTAATCAAACAAATCCTTCAAATTTCATGTTCACAAAATTTTTTGCTATTTTCTCTTTGTTTTCAAAGTATTTTATTTGGTTACTATTTGTTCTCCTCCATTCCCTTCCATATTGAATTGAAACAATAATAAAATTGAATAGATGGATTAATCCTACAATGTTAATATATAATTTTGTAAATAATTTATTTAACAAATATAATCTAAAAAATGTAATTGTTTGAAAATTTCCCATTTAACTAAAATTTATAGCATACTTTGTAAAATATATAAACTAACCAAAATGTCATTTAATCTTGTGCATGCAAAATATTAGTTAACCCTCCAACATCTTTTACAGGACGATATTCTCTCTGTCCTTTTTATCATTCGTGATTTTGAATTGCATTTTAAACTTATCAAATCAATTCAACATACAAAAAAATAATCCATAAAGATCCGATAAATGAATTTTTGAGTTAATATTCATATAAATACTTCAATATAATATGAAAGATTATAAAAGACTAAAGGTATTTTAGAGTTTAACTTTAAATTTTGGTTATTTGGGTATAAATTGTAACAGTGGTTAATTTTAGGCTAAACCACATGTTCCCACCCATAGTTTGAGGTAGCGACAAACTGCCACCTCCAAGTTTTCAAAAACCCAATCTCCCACCCTCCAACCAGATTTAATATTAAATATATTAGTGAACAATAACAATTCAGGGGTATTTTTATCTTTTTAAGATTAAAATTTTATAAAATAAATTTTATATAAATATAAAATATTTAAAAATTTAAATATATTAAAAAATATATTAAAATTTTTTAAATTAAAAATAAGATAACCATGGCCACCGGTGTCGACGGCGGTGGCTACCACTAACGGAGCCAGATAGCTGTTTTCAAACACCTAATTCTAGGGAAAGTCAGATCTGACCTCTTCCGTCGAAAACAAAAGCCGAAAACGGTTGAAAATGGCCGGCCTTGGTCCGATCGATCGTTTCCATCCTTTGTTTCTGGCAGAAGCGGCCATATCTAGCCGTCTGTGCCAAAACTGGAGACGATCAGATCTGACCGTCTCCACCGAACAGGGAGGTCAGATCTGGTTTTCCCTAGAACCAGGTGGTTGAAAATGATCACCTGCTTCTGTTAGTGGCGGCCACCGTCGCCGATACCGACGGTCGTGGTTACCTTTTTTTTTTAATTTTTAAATATTTTTTAAAAATATTTATATTTAAAAATTATTTTATATTTTATTATAAATTTTTAATTTTTAAAAAAATATTTTAATTATTTTAGTATAAAAATTATTAAAAAAAATCTAAGGTGAGAGATGGGTTTTTAAAACCTTGGAGATGGCAATCCGTCTCAAACTATGGGTGGGAACAAGTCCTTTGGCCTTAATTTTATATAAATCTCTCGAGTCTCAAGCAAGACATTTTAATTAGATACCCTTCTTCCCTTCTTCATATAACATCTAAAGGAAGTAATTTAAATATGATAAAATTTCTGTATCTATAATAATCAAGTAGTGACTCAGCTCAGCTGAAGAAGCTTTACTCTTGGCAACTAAGTGAGAGACAGACACAGCGAGTGACTGTGTCCTTTTTTAATAAGATTCTTGAACTCATCTCTGCTCTGCTCTGCTCTCTCAGCATCCCTAACATCTTCACCATCTGATTCTCTCTCTCTCTCTCTCTCTCTCTCTCTCTCTCTCTCTCTGTGACTCTTTCTTTCACTTGTCATTATTTTTTATTCATTTTTGTTCAAAATAAAACTGGATGAACTTACGTTTGTCACTCTTACCCACTTTACCAACTCTATGTGCTCTCTTTAGAGATTCCCAGTTTTATTTTTAAAAAATCTATTTTGGGTTTTTTCTTCAGTCCATGCTTTCTCTAGCTCGTATCTGTAGCTTGTTTAATCATTTCTTCAGAATCTAAAGCTATTCACTTTTTCACCTCTTTCTGTGGTGTAAATATTTTTTTATGCCCCTCCCAACATGAGTTCGATTCCTTTTTTATGCCACTAGTATTTCCCAGATCAGCTCCCTTTCACTTTCTTTAGTTTCATCTTTGTCTTTTCTATCTTCATATCTAGATTTGAGGTTTTTTTTTTCTTGCTTTGAGGAACTGGTTGCTTATAAAAGTCCCATTTTCCAAAAAGCTTGAACCTAGTTTAATTAATGATGAAGGGGAACTTTTCAGTTTCAGTAGCTTTTATTTTGGTTTTTCTGGGTTCATTGGTTTGTATGGTGAGTGGTATTGGTGCTAATTGGGGCACACAGGCAAGCCACCCTCTGCCTCCAAAGACTATGGTGAATCTGTTGAGGGATAATGGAATTCAAAAAGTAAAGCTTTTTGATGCTGATTATGGAACATTAAGGGCTCTGGGCGGCACTAATATTGAGGTTATGGTTGGTATCCCAAATGACATGCTTGCATCTCTGGCTGGTAGCATGAAGGCCGCTGAGAAATGGGTTTCCAACAATGTTTCCAAACATATCTCTTCTAATAATGTCAATATCAGGTCTGCTTCCCTTGCACTGTTAAATTCAACTGTGGCTGAAAAGAATCCAAATTTCTATGTGGTTAATTGGAAAACAATAAACTAGATTACTTACCCAAAAAAAAAAAAAGAAAAACCAGATTTTATCTCAGGATTGTAACTGTCTTGTTAAAATATTAAAACTTATAAATCTTTCTATTTCAGGTCCCTTGCAGAGTTACATATCTGGTATTTTCCATTTGGTTTACTTCACTTGGTCTCATTGAAATTGCCTTGTTTGTATTTTTGCAACCTGAACATTTGCGTATATTTGCTAATTTGTCATCTGGTGTTCGTATTTGCGCTATTCTAACTGTTATGTGTATGGCAACCTGACTAAGAGAAATCATATATTCAAGTTTACTTTCAATATGCCTTGCTGAAATTAAATGCTTTATTGCCTTGTGCAGCTTTTTCCAATCAACAAAAACGAATTTGCACAACATTTGTCAATTAATGTGGGAGTTATTGACAAACTAGTATTGAAGATTTATATATGGATTGTTCTATGTATTGAGTTATATTAGTTGGTATTAGGATGCTCCAGAGCTAAAGATTTTGCAGTGAAACAAGTGCAGAAATGTGAACCACCATATTGAACTAATAGACTACACACTAACAACAAAATTAATATTAGAAAAAAAAAAGACACTAATTCACGTGGTTTTCCCCTAGTCAAGCTTACATCCACTTCTTCCTTATGGATCAAAGTATAATATATGAGAATCTCTCTTGTTTTTTCGTCCCTCTCACTTAAGAAAAATCTCCCAAATTCTCTCACCAAATAGAGTAACCTCTTTTCTTCCTAAAGTTCAGTGAACTCACAGATTTATTATTTTTACGTCCATAGTGTTGGTGTGAAAGTTTATACTAGTAAGTACACAGAACCTTTGTGCAATTTAGTTCAACAGTACAAATAGACACATAAAAGAAAATGAAAAGTCAGTTATTAACTTGGTTTGGCCGAAAACACCTAGAGCTTATGTCCATAGTATTGTTATTATTTGACTGTAAAGAAAGATTACAAAGTTGTAATGCTAAAACATTAATTGAAAGTTGTTAGTTTGCATTTGGTTTGAGGGATCTTTTATTACTAAACTGAATATTACCACAAAGATAAATTACTATCAAGATTGATGAGTATTCAATAGTAATGTCTTTAGGTAAATTAGTATGTATAAATAATTATTATATATAGTTGCTGGTAATAAACGAATATTGTGAGATTATTTTGCTTAAATGTTCTTAACATTTAAAAAAAAACTTATTAAATAAGGATAAAGTTATAACAAAATTAAAATTACCACGATAATTTTTTAATACTTTAGGAGAATGAGCTATATTATCAATCACATCAGTTTGTTAATAAAAAATTACACCAATATTTTATCACTTAACGAACCAAATAAGATAATATTAGTAATAAAAGATAGATTATCAGAGTATAGGTCTGTCTTGTCTCTTGCCTTTGACCTTTCCACTGTTATGAATGTATACTAGTAGAGGTGAGGATTGGTGGCTTAATTGACACTATTGCACTTCAATTATGATGGCTGGAATTGAGGAGAGTGATTCTAAGACCAAAAATTGACTATTTAATGTTGGATTGATAGT
The DNA here is from genome assembly GCA_026122585.1 of Anacardium occidentale. NCBI lineage: Eukaryota > Viridiplantae > Streptophyta > Magnoliopsida > Sapindales > Anacardiaceae > Anacardium > Anacardium occidentale. Next base: position 420,972 of record JAJEJH010000299.1, read on the forward strand.
GGAAGTTGTGGCAGATGTGGACTGTGCTTTTTTGTTTTTGGCTTCTAGCAGAGATTGTATTCTTTTTGAGGTATCTTCTTGAGCTAGAGGTAGCTTCTCAACCTGTGGCTCACCTTGCAAGCCGGCGTGATACCTATCTGTTAGGCACTAATCATTCCTACGAATATTTCATCCATGAGTTTGATCAAGGAGGAGTTTTGACTGCATAACACATATTAACATAATTTGTTGGTAATTTGAGGATAGTTCTATGGCTTTAAATCTCAGTTGTGACTAGAACAATTGTTCAATGTATTGTTAGAGACAACTTTGCTTTTTTTTGTTCTGAGCCTCATTAGCATGCTCATGTGAAGATATGCTGGTTTTTTAGAGTAAAGGTGTATAAACATATAATTTGAAAAATTAATTAGCTTTGATTTTGATGCATGTTTCATTGTTTATAATTTGCTTCATTGTCTTATCTATGCCAGCCTTCTGTAACTGGGAAATTGTTTCTTGGAATCATCTGATTTTAAATAATGTTTTTTGCTTTCATTTTAGGTGCTTGAACAGTCATAATATGTGTTCCTAGGCTGAAGTTAAAGTTGCATTGCATACAAAAAGTAATTATTTATTGACCTGACACAAAGCTTATGCATGTAGACAAGAGAAACCAGCTAAGGTGACTAATACCAAACTAAAAAGAAAAAAAGAGTAAAATCTGAATCTGTAGCATGCATGAGTTTAGACTTGTGTTTATTGCTGTTTTTGACTTCTTAGAGCATTTAACTTTTACATGCTATTCCGCTTGTTTTTGCTAATATTCTGTTTCTAGTGATCCCTGACAGGTAACACCATTTCTTCAGAGGATATGTCTGCTTGTTTTTATTAATATTATTTTTTCATGGACTCCTAAATTTTCCTAAAACTCCCATGGACTCGTCCCCAATAAAATATTTGCTTGAATATGGTTGTTTTTTTTCTCATGCGATATTAGGCAGTTATGTTCTGTGAGTTTACATTGAGATTTTCAACAGCTCCTGCAGTAGCAATGTGCATAAAATGCTTTGCATGAATAATGGTTTCACTTGGACTTTTTGAACATCTTTTTGTGGCATGCTTCAATCATAGCTGCCTTTTACTCATTCACTTTCTATAGGCCTTGATGTATGCATATATGAAAGCTCCAATGATGCATATTTCTTATTCTTTGACATCTATAAGTTTGATGAAATTTCTGAGGTTATCACACCTTATGAATGTGCAGATATGTTGCAGTTGGGAATGAACCTTTCTTGCAAACATACAATGGAAGCTTCCTCAAAACGACCTTCCCTGCTCTTCAGAATGTTCAATCTGCCCTGATAAAGGCTGGGCTCAGTAATCAAGTAAAGGTCACTGTACCCCTTAATGCTGATGTCTATGAGGCCTCATCTGGATATCCGTCCGGTGGTGACTTCCGAACTGATATCCACGATCTCATGCTTGCCATTGTTAAATATTTGAGTGATAATGGTGCACCGTTTACTGTCAATATTTATCCATTCATAAGCCTTTACACTGATTCCAACTTCCCAGTTGAGTATGCCTTCTTTGATGGCAATGCACAACCTATAAATGATGGCGGTACGAGCTATTACAATATGTTTGATGCAAATCACGACACTCTTGTGTATGCCCTACAGAGGAATGGGTATGGGAATCTGCCTATTATAATTGGAGAGATTGGGTGGCCAACCGATGGAGATCGAAATGCTAATACAGAATATGCTCGACGATTCAACCAAGGTTTTATGTCCCATATTTCAGGTGGGAAAGGAACGCCAATGAGACCAGGGCCCATTGATGCATATTTGTTTAGTTTGATTGATGAGGATGCCAAGAGCATTGATCCAGGGAATTTTGAACGTCACTGGGGAATATTTACTTATGATGGGAGAGCCAAATACCAGCTCAATCTTGGCACCACAAACTCGGGTGCCTTAATACCGGCAAGAGGTGTGCAATACTTGGAGAAAAAGTGGTGTGTAATGAAGCCTTCAGCCAGACTTGATGATCCACAAGTGGCAGCAAGCGTGAGCTATGCTTGTGGACTTGCTGATTGCTCTGAACTTGGTTATGGGACATCTTGTTCTAATCTGGATGATCGAGGAAATATCTCATATGCGTTTAATAGTTACTATCAGAGAAATAATCAGCTTGATGTTGCTTGTAAATTTCCAAACCTATCAATGGTTACAAAAACGGATCCATCGACGGGAACCTGCTCATTCCAGATAATGATTCAGCCATATTATGGAGGTGCAGGCAGGAGAAAGCCAGTAATTTTAGTTTTGGTCTGTATTGTCTTGGCACTGACAATTCTATGAGTACTATTACCGTTTGCCTTGTAGGAGAAGCATTGTGACCTAGCAGTGGCACAAGCATTGTCCTTATTTTGCCATTTACAAGGCGAGTGCTGAAATTAGTCAAGTTGTTTTTGGATTGAATTGCCTTGAAGTAGTATTTTTTTTTTTTTTTTTGGTTGGGAAATATGTATTATGAAGGTAGTTTTGATGAGGCCTAACCAGTCAGGATTGGAATGGTGTCTTGGCTAATTTTTTTTTCCCTGATAAAATGACTTAAATATTTCACCCAAGGTAGGCTGAGTGGCAATAAGAGATAGCTTTTCATACACCAATGCGTCTTAAGTCTTGCTTAGGTCGAGCCTCTTGATTTAATATCAAGATAAAACTCTAGTTTAAACGATAGGCAGTTGTGAGACAGGTCATTTACTCACAATTCTTTTACATCAAAGTGATTCATCGCCTTAGACCAATAGACTTCTCATCTGAGGGGGGTGAAGGGCTAGGAGCCCTGCCCCGGTCCAGGGCTGGCTCTTCAAGGTTCCCCCAAAAAATTAAATGTTCGTACATGTTTTTTCTTAAATGAGGATGGATTTTTAAAATCTTAATTTTGAAAATTTTGACAAAGTGAAAAGAAGACGACCAATTCAAAACTAAAAGAAAATCTAATGAAATTGAAAAAAAAAAAAAAAAAATTATGTATGTTATAAAAGGGATAATTTGATAATAATTTATTTTTTAAGAAAGTACCACTTTAATATTTTTGAGTAATACTATTTTTATAAGAAATAGCCCGTTGAATTTGTGTATCAAATAATATTTTAATTATTATTAAATTTATGTAATAATAATAATAACCAATCAAAATATATTTTGTTTTTTAATATATAAATTGAATAAATTATTTTTAATAAAAGTACTATTTTTTTAATAACGTCCCTGCTTCTATGAAAAGTTATATCTAATTTTAAATGATATTTATCATCCCTTAGTTGGATAATTTATAATTGATGTTCTGTAATTAATAAAGTTGATAAAAGTTTGTTCCCTGATTGATAATTTCTTGGAAAAGTGTATTGATGAGGAGGCATTATAAAACATAGGGAGGGAATAAAGTTGTCCCGTCAAAGACAGACCTGTTAAAATCTGCCATCTTAGCCCCAAAAAGGAAATAATATTAAAGAGAGATAACGATTCATGAGAATAATTATTTATGTAGGCCAATGGATTTACTCTGACCCTATTAAAATTTTATAAAATAAAAAAATAAATTTTATATAAATATAAAATATTAAAAAATATTAAAATATAAAAATATATTTTAAAATTAAAAAAATTAAAGAAACCACCATCGTCGATATTGACGGTGGTGGCCATCGATAACAGATCAGATGACCGTTTCTATCTATTTGATTCCCTGGTTTTTCAGTTCGATAGAGACGATCTGATTTGATCGTCTTCAATTCTGACCACTTTTATTAGAAATATCAATTGAAAATGGTCGAAATGGATTATTTTGGTTCTATTGATTTTTATTTCCTTTCAACATAATTTATTATGTATTTTTTGATGTTGTCTACTGCCGTCCATACCCATCCTGCCATTGATCAACCTTATATCAGTAGCGAATAATATACAAGAATGTTTAAATCTGAAAAAAAAAAAAAAAAAAAAAAAATTGTCAAAAAGACGACTTGGTGTGATTTTTGAGGCGGTTGGGTTGGGAAATCAAGCCACTTAGGGAACAAACTGGCAGCTCATAAAATCCCCAGGTTGGCGCGATTGTTCGTGCTAATTGGAAAATACTTCCCAAGTTGGTTTCGTGAAGCCCACTAATTGGAGACATTTGTGTCCATTGACAAATTTCTTCCATGTTTTTACTATAATCTTTTATTTATGCGTCTTTAAATCTCTTAAACTATTTATTATCATAAAATAATATGTATTATATTATTTTAAACACGATTAAATATTAAAACAATACGTATATCAACAATAAATATATCCATCAATAATACACAAATATTCTAATTTTGAATTGATGAATCTAGAACTAAAATTATATATAATATTATTTTTTTGTTTGATATCGTGTTTTAGATGCAAGATATTTCAAGTGAGAATTAAGATTGATAAGGTTTAGAATTTAGATTAGGGCAGTGATTTATTCCCACATAATATTTGTTGAAATAATAAAATTTTACTCAATAAATTTAAAAAAAATCAAATTTCAACTTGTCTGTTAAATTTTATATTAAATTATTAAAGGAATAAAAATATTGTCAAACTAAATAATATTTATTCTTAAATTTTATTAAATATTTTTATTAATTCAAATAAAAATAATAAAAAATTTATTATTATAAATATAATATAATAAATAATTATATATTTAGATTAAACTGTATTTTTTTTTAAATTTTAAGGGCTTTTTAATATGTGAAAAACTTTAGAGTTTTTTAAACTTTAAAAAAAGTTTGGGTTTTTTTTGAAAATTGAAAAAAATTGGGAGTGTTTTTGAAATTTTTGAAATTTTAATTTATTTTTCAATAGTTTCAAAAAATAATAATTACACCGAAAAATACAATAAGATAGGTGGTGTAAATATTTTATTACAAACTATTTAGATTATTATATATTTTAAAAATATATAAGTGAATATGATAATTTTTAAAATAAGATAGAAAAATTATCAATTTACTCCTATAATTTTAAAAAATAACATTTATACTCTAAATATATCTCTATCATAATATTTGAATAAAATAGTATATGTTAGGAGTATAATATACCTTTTTTAAAATTTTAAAGGCTTTCAAAATTTGGAAAAAAAATTTAAGCTGATTTCTAAAATTTTAAAAGGATTTCTAAAATTTGAAAAAAGTTTAGAAATGTAAATATTATTTTATAACTATTCAGTTTATAAAATATTTTTATAATATATAAATGAATATAATAATTTTAGAATAATAAATAAAATTGTTTACTTACTATCAATAAGTTTAAATAAAAATACGGTTATATCTTAAATATATTTTTGTATGTGGTAAATATTCATTAATTATTAATTTTTATCAGAGAATTAATTCTCTTAAATCTAACCGATGAGGAATATTCTTTTGGCCTTTAAACAAATTGGGCGGTTAGATTAGTTTAAGGTAAAGTTGATTATTTGTTTATATGTCTCTTCAAATTTAATCAATTTAATTAAAATCGTTATTTATTAAGGGGATTGTGGTCTTGGCTGGTAAAAGTGGGTTGGGTTTCCCTTTTATCCTTTTCAAAGGGTGGCCTTTGGCATGACCTTCTCAATTAATTTGCTGTACTAATGTTATATGAATAAACTGCGTGATGTATAATCATATATTTTAAATAATAAAATATAAGTTTATGATATTTTGATGCTCAGAATATTAGAGAACCAATATTTTGATTACATATAACATATTTTGGTTAAATGTAAATTGTGGGCAATAAGTATTAAACCTGACCTGGGTTTGGTATATTTGAAGTGTTTACAATATGAAGTCAGTGGTGGGAATGGTTGTTTCCATCCAACAAGATGCAAAAGTCTGTCGTCGTGGCAGTGGACAGACTGTTTCACCACAAGATGTACAATCTTTATGCCAAGCGGACTTCCAAGTTCATGGCTCACGATGAGCACAACCTTTGCAACATTGGTGACAGAGTTAGTATCAATCTTTCTCATATTTGTTATTCATTATGTTTAAAAGCTTTATTGATGGTTACATAGGGTATATTTTCTTGGGGTATTGTAGGTTCGATTGGATCCTTCGAGACCATTGAGCAAGCGTAAGAATTGGGTTGTTGCTGAAGTTCTTAAGAAAGCACGTATCTATGTACCGCCATCAGCGGATACTGTTGCTGCTTCAAGTAACTAAATTGAAGCTTCAACTTCATAAACGTAATAAGGTAATTTTATATCCTTGTTTTATGTTTTGTAATGAGATTTGAAATGGTAGTATGTAACATTAATACACAAGTGTCCTTGTGGAGTTACAGTATTCAATTATTGAAGTACACAGGTTTCTATTTTGGCTGTGATCTGTGTTCTTTGAAGTTTATATGCACTTGCTATTGTCTGAGATATAACAAACTTACTTTTTGTTTATATATACTGTCTTTGGTTTTCAAAAATCATGTTCATAGAATGCCTCCAGAGTGGTAAGAAATTTAGGTCTTACATTGTTTGTCTCATAAGCCCTAAGTTTGAATTTGAACTTTGTGAATTTTATATACGTTTCTACTGAGAATTCTTGGCATGGAATGTTATAACTGGAAAATCATATTGTTACGAATCTGTCATGGAACAATCGCTGTTGTGCAGGCTCTGCCTCGTTGAGCCATGGTGACACATGAAGAAATGGGACTAGAGGAGAAATGGAGTAAAAAAACCACAGTGTAATGTTGATATTAAAAAATTGATAGCCATGTGGGATACATCCTATTTCTTGTCTATTTGGTTACAAGTGTAATCGTTTTCTTCCACTGCCTCACAATTGCATAACAAACTCTATGCCTCATAACATAATGTGAGAAAAAAGGAAGAAATAGAAAAGGATAAGAAGTAAATTGGTAAAGGAAAAAATAGGCAAATATTTAGTCAAGCATTCAAAGGAGTCCACTTGCCTCCGTTGATGTGATTGCTGGTGACATGCTATGTGGGTTTGTAACATCCACTCTCAATGAAAGCATTAAGTAGAGAAGAGCATGGAAGTTTGGGATACTGTTAAATACTCGCCCCTGCCTCAATTGTTACAAATGCATAGAACGTCTATCTATGTATGCTAATATGTGATATATGTCTATGAAAATTAGTCAATTAACCTACTAAATGATATCTTTTTCCTACATTTCTTTCCTGTTTTGGAAGAGGAAAAAAATTCTTTGATACTATATCCTCCAGCCAAATATTATGGAAGATGAAGTAATTGCTAAATGAAATTTCATAAACCTTTGAAATTAAGGATTATCAAGTTGGAAATTTGAATTAAATTATTGGATGCCTTGAACTCATCTTAGTCTTTCACTTATGAACTGGCTGCTGTTGTAACACATGAAACTTTATAGTAACTTTCAGAAGTGAAGATAACAATGTAGCTTATCACAGATGTTGATTTCTGATGTCTATGCAAATGCTAGATGAGGAGATGACAATCTAGTTAATATTTATGTAAATGCCTCCTGTAACAAGTGGCATAAATGTTTTGGTGTTCTAGGAATAATTTTGCATACAGTTCTGTTTTCTGTTTTTATTCTCATTTTTTGGCAAATATTATATTTGCTCTTAGAACTTGCAATGCAATTAGTTGAGACATTTTAACTATAATTAACCTGGTTCAATTTTACTCGGCCAATAACAGTTATAGTTATTCCTTTGCAGTTGCAGACATATCCAGCTTCAGTAGGTGTAACCCTGCTGTTGTTTTTCTTTATTTCAATAATGGATCAATATATATTTTGAACATACAGGAAGTGGGAAGGCTTGGATTTAGATAGCAGTTTTTGTGAATTGCTAGTGGCAGTATTGCATGCTGGGCTAATACTGAAAAAGTTAAGCTTCTGCTTCCATTTGTCTTGAATATAAATATCTTTTCGACAGATGAACCATTCAGTAGTTGATGCTTAATGAAAAAGCAGATAATTTCTGCCAGCTTTCTTATTAGTTCTTTGGAAAATATGTACACAGATGCTGTTTGGTTCATTGGAAGTTACAATTGTGACGGATAATGAACTTTTGGTTCTTTTCCCCATTGGAAGTGGGAACTTCAGTATTTCGATGCTGGCCAATAATTGTTTGTGGCGTATGAAATAACAGTGGTTAGGCAATTAACAGTGAAAAAACTTCCCTATGATAGATGTATATGCGGGCAATCAACCATGGTGTTTTACACTGGCTCCATAATTAATTGGTTTGTCAATATGGCTTGAGTTGTCTGAATCGGAGACTCCATCATATAAGCATACTACATTGCTGTTTTCCATTAGTCTATTAATTCAAAGATTTGTCCAAACTTTAAATAGACAATATAATAATAGAAATCTCAGGTTTGGCTTTGGTATCTGACACTGTTATAGTCTTAATAGACTTAAATAGAGAATATGATAGTAGAATTATCTGGTTTGCCTCTGATGTCTGACACTGTTATAGTCTTAATAGACTTAAAGTTGGGATTGGGTTCCTGAGTAGGCTCTGAAACAAAAATTGTTTAAGTACCTAGGAACAGATTTAAATGTAAAATTCCCAAATACATGCTAGGACTTAATGAAAATTCAGGGTTACTTTAAGATTCTCAACTGCTTGAAGAGTTTTGTACATACCACTAGATTTCATGATTATATATATATTAATGGATCAAAATCCTCTCCTTTTATGAGTTGTAACCAACAAAAAAATAACAATGAAAAGCAAATCTAAATCTCTTTATTATTAATCATCATGCATTATAAATTTTGAATTATTAACAACTAAAACAATTTCAAATGATGTGGTAATTAGTATTTTTCACCTAGGGAAGTTCTTGTACCAGGTTTCCAGTTTTAATTGAAATAAAATTGCCTTCTTAAAGGAAGCACAAAATACGGATATAGGTATTTTTCTGGAAAACAACTCCTGGAAGGAGATAAGCTTGAAGTTCTTTCCAAAATAAGACAATTATTTCCGAAAATTTTACTTTACTTTAGTGAATTAAATTTTTATTCAAAGACAATGTGAAAAATACTCAAAACACTGAGACATCTTCATATCCCTCCTGCCTCCGCCAACGAAATAGAATTCTTGCTACTTAATGAACTCAGACCTGAAACCCGTGTAAATAGTGAATCAGCCCCGTTATGGGATTTTACATCCTCTCAATTATAATAATTTTTAAATAGAATGGGGTGATTTCTTATTCGACAACAATCTCAAAATTATATCAACCATTATATCGTATGTATAGTGATAACTGAATTGAATTAAAAATTTATACCAGCCAATAACACGATCTTATGACATTCACTGAGGTGAAGGCACAATAGTAATATGCAAAATTTGGGCTGTTATGGACACTCATTGTCCAAGTCAACTCTGCTGAATCCATAGTAATATGCAAAATTTGGGCTGTTATGGACACTCATTGTCCAAGTCAACTCTGCTGAATCCATAACATTTATTCAATTTCTTTATTCTCATCACTCTCCTCACCTCTTCTACACCGACCCAGTTACTACATTCAGCATAAATCATACTTAACAAAGTGTAGTTGGCAGCATTCTCAGGTTCTGACTTTATAAGCTGATGTGCCAGCATTTCTGCGACTTTCAGTCTTCCATGAATCTTACAGGCTGATACTAAAGAGCTCAAAAGTTTTGTACTTGGTTTCATTGGCATTGTCCTCACAACCTCACAAGCATCTTTAATCTTTCCTGACTTCCCCAGAAGATCAACATAGCAAGCATAATGTTCAGAACTTAATGATATCTTGCAATCTTCAATGACATTGTTGAATATACTTTTTCCCTCCTCGATGAGGCCAGAATGATTGCAAGCTGATAAAATGGAGAGCAGTGTAACGGCATCTGGTTCTACTCCTGCCTCTAGCATCTTATTCAAAAGCCTCAAAGCTTCTTTACCACAACCATGAAGGCCATAACTACTGATTAATGTGCTCCATGACACACAATCTTTGCAAGCCATTTCATTGAAGATTTGATGTGAAGCCTCTAGACAACCACACTTTGAATACATATTTATTAGTGCATTCCCTATAAAAACATCAGAATAAAGTCCAGATTTTGAGATATAGCAATGGACTCCATGTCCATGGCTCAGAGAAGATAGACTGGTGCAAGCAGAAATCATTGCCAATAAAGTAACTGAGTTTGGTTCATGCCCTTCCACTCTCATTTGATTAAAAAGCTTCATAGCTTCATCACAATTCCCAATCCTTGAATAGCCTGCAATAATTGAACTCCAGAAAACAACATCTTTTACTTCTGATCTTTCAAAAATAATCCTGGCAGGACGCAACGTGTTTGCACATTCACAATACATATGCATAAGAGCAGACAACAAATGATGATTTGAGTGAAAACCATGACGATAAGCATACCCATGAATGGCTTTCCCGTATTCCATAAATTTCGATTCAGTGCAAGCTAGTAAAGCAACTAGTAATGTAACTCTGTTAGGCTTAACCCCTTCTCTCTGCATTGCTCTAAAGCAGTCAATACCCATATCATAATTTTGATTATCAATGCACCCAGAAATCATTGCAGTCCAAGAGACCTCATTTTTAATCTCCATTCGATCAAACAAGCATAATGCTGTCATCAATTCATGACACTTGAAATAAAGGTCTAATAAAGCAGTTGACAAAATAACTGACTCTTCAATCATTCCATGGACAATAACAAGAGCATGAATTTGCCTTCCCACAATCAAGTCTCCACTCCATGCACAGAGTGATAAAACGCCAGCAATGAGCTCCGGTTTTGGAACAAAACCACACAAGTACATTTGCTTAAGCATTTTTAGAGATAGAGTATAATACCCACTTTGAATAAAACAATTTATGATGGAATTCCAAGATATAATGTCTCTGTGAGGCATTTTATCAAACAACAAGTATGCTAATTCAATTTTCGAATACTTGGCATACATGGTGATGAGAGAATTGGAAATAACTTGGTCAGAATCAGAGCCTGATTTAAGAGCAAAGCAATGGAGTTGAAGGCCATAATGGAGGTGGGAGTGAGAGTGGGAACATGCTTTAATAACTGAAGGAAGAATGGAAGTGTTTGCAGAAAGACCTCCGAGGTGAAGGTGGTTTTTGTAGAGTTGAAGTAATTGGTCGTATAATTTTTTTGATTCCAAGTCCTTGAATTTATTTCGAATGGCAGAAATGGAGAGTTGAGAGGATTCTATGGTTGTTAGTGGTCTGATTGAATGGGTTATTGAGGTTTGGTTCTCAACATTGATTACATGTTAAAGGTCAGTCATAAGTAGCCCAATTTCTTAGGATCATTTATTTTGTTTGGGTATGAGCAGTCAAAGTAGCCCAATTTCTTAGGATGGTTCGGTTTGGGTATTAGCCAACCCTGACCATTTATGGTTCGGGTATAATTACCCCCCTGACCATCTGAAAAAACAAGGCTTGCCCCAGTTTGAGAAATTATCATTTCCACTCAGTTTTCAATTTCAAAGGTTAAATTTTGGATAATTAGTAAAAAGCCGAGTTGGATTGGGTGGATATGGCTCTAGCCAATACTCTAGGGATTATATAGATATAATCATATATATAAGACAATAAAACGATTACTTTTATTTCTAAACTCTATATACTTTGAAAACTTTAACACTTTTTATCGTATTATTTCTAATTCTCATTATCAAAACTTCACTCAAAATTCACAAAGCAATCAAGAGACTCGAATGAATCCAAATATATATATATATTGTTGAAATTGAATAAAAGAAGGTAGATGTGTTTAAGTTTAGTTAGCTAATTCATGTCTATTGGGCTTATATGTAATATTTCTTAGTTTATCAAAATAGGAGTCTTCGGATATTTGATATTGTAGTGGATTACATGATATTTTACAAACTATAAGGTTAAATAACATTTCACTATTTTTTTTTTTTTTGAATATTTTACATTTTAGGGGATAAAATAAATTAACCAATAAAGATTTTTTTATTTTTTTTTTGTATTTTGAGTATATATTTATTAGTAATTCTAACCCATTCAATATATCATTACATAATTAAACAAAATGTATTTTGGTATTACTCCAAACCCTAATCTTTGACATAAGATTTTACCCTAACAAATCTTATTCAAAGCCAAATCTCTTGGTTCTATAGTACACAAATTTAATAAGTGAAATGTCTATGAATTAGAAAGATCATTCACTCAAGAAAAAGCAAGGGTGTCTCATGTTTTCTTGGTTAGGTGGGCATTGTTTCTAGTTTGTAAAAATTTTGCTTATCAATTGTTTTACTTTAGAATTAGGAGATGTTGGATGAAGCTCATACACTAATTTAGAATTTTTTGCTTCAAATTTTATCAAATTTATATTGTAATTGAATTTGGTTTCTCATGGTTGGAAACATCAGTGATCAATCATAGTTAGTGTATAACTAAAGCAATATGTGGATTTTTGCAAGAATGGTTTTTTTAACTAGTCCTTAATTTGATGAATGTTTTCCTAGATTTGTAATTTAATGGCTTAATCCAATATATTGCATTTGGTGTCATTGATGTGTTCACATGTCTGTTGTTACAAATTTAAAAGCTAATTTTAGTTAATAGTAATGCATGTTAAATGTTAAGCATTTATCGATGACAAAGGATAACTATAATATAAAATACGATGTCTTACATTAGTTGTAATATAAAGAAATAATGCTATATAGAACATATGTGCACTATATACAAAGAATCAATCAAATAAATGAATGTATTATACAAACATACGTTTAAAACATGAAAACGTACAAGCTAAGTTTACAAATAAATATGTGTAATCTATACATGGCCATGGAATAAATGAATGGCTAGCGGAGTCTTCATGTTCTCCGAGTCATTGTCATTGAAATTGAAAGGTCACTTTAACTCAAGTATTTCATGAATTGCAAATCAAACACCTTGTAATCACTTAAACCTACGGTCTGTTGTGGCATATCATCATGCCTAATCAGAGTGAAAAAATCCATGTTGCATGTACATCCTAAATTAGATTAGCAGCACAATAGGCTCATCATCATCAAACTTTAGGTTACATACTAGGCCTTTAAGCCAATGAATCGACTAGACCATATCCATTAAGGTATGGTTCTTTCATTGAGATGCACTTTTATACTAAGGTGTATTAGGAGGAGTGATTTATGATAAGTCCTATATTCTTTTAAGTATTCTATGAACTCTATGCTTAAGTATTCTCCTTTTTTATCACTTCGAAGAATCTTAATATCTTTGCTTAGCCAATTCTTTACTTCATTCTTGAATGCTTTGAATTTTTCGACGGATTCAAACTTATGCTTTATCAAAAGCACATAGCCAAGTCTATTGAAGTCATCAATAAATAAGATGAAATAGGATAACCACCTTTGGCCTATATTGTTAGAGGTCCACATACATTACTATGAATAATGTTTAACAGTTCTATTACTTTTTTATTGTATCTAGCAAAAGACAACTTGGTCGTTTTTCCAAGAAGACATGACTCGCATTCATCAAACGACTGAAGTCAAATTATTCGAAGTCTCTATTCTTTTAGAGCTTTGATATACAAGTCACGTTAATATGATGCAATTAGTACCAAAGGCAAGTAGTGTTTAAATTGTCCTGCTTGACTTTCATTATATTCAAACTAAGAATTCTACTGTTATCCAATTCGAGAACATTTAATCATTATTTAGACAAATAGTTCCATAAAGTATAACATTCAAACTAAAGGAAAGTAGTCCATTAGATTTCTCAAAATGATAGCACCCTATCTAACGTGAATACAAAAATCAAGTTTTTATAAATTGATGGTATATAATAATTGATCTTGAGTTCAAATACAAGCCCACTGGGCAAAGATAAATAATAATTTCCTGCAGCTAATGTAGCTATATGTGCTTTATTTCTAATACATAAGTCCTCGTCCCTCTGGTAAGTGATTTACTTTGACATAGTTCTTGCATATTAGTATAAGTATGAGAAATATGTCTTGTGTCAATAACCTAAGACGTTGAAGGAGTCTCAATCATGTACATAAGGTTGAAGGAGTAAGTGCTATAGAGCTAAGTAACTTGGCTAATGTATGCATATTATGTATCATGTTTATAGCTAATTATATGTCAAGTCATAATCACAGTGGTACATAAAACTTATTTAATAAATAAATGTTTTTCTATTAATAGAACTATGAAGAAAAGATTAACATATATTTTGATTATAAAAACCATGGTTTTAAAATTTGGATAGAATTAGCTGATCTAATTAGTCCAATTACCACCCTTTAAGTAAAATAAAAATAGTTTGTAGATAAACATTTTTAGCAATTGAACTATCGTCTATTAGCATGATTACGTCAATGAAAAAAAATAAAAAATTTTCATTGATAAGTCTTAAATCCAATACATCACCGTCAATTTAGAAAACATATACTATCAAACTAAGTTTATTTTTATATTAAAACAATTTAGATGATTTTTTTTAAATGATTAATTATGTTAAGTTTTGAATAATATTTATTTAAATAGTTTATTGGTTTGACCATTAATCAATTGGTTCAACCTCCAATTAAAATAAATTGCCCCCTCATCAAGTCATCATCCAATTTGACTTTGAAAACAATAGAGAGAACCCTATATGCATAGTTGATGCCATTTAATGAGGAAAATAGTTGAGTTATTGAAACATACGTTTCATTCTATAAAATAATAATAATTTTTGATTCAATTAATATATAATTGTGTCAGCACTTTTAATGTTGGAATGACATTTCAACCTACTGAATAGTCATTCCACTATTTTTATATAAACAACACATTATGCAACTTTCTTAGTAGGTTTTTTTTTTTTTAACAAAAAAATGCCAAAACTAACCAAAATTCTCACTTATGCAATAGTGTTCTAGCAAACACTAGAGTTCTTTCATTGCTTATTCACATCCATTTACTTCATGTGGACTTTTTACTCTAGGATTGGAAAGCAAAAACACTCCCATTACAAATTAAAGTGAAGGAGCTCCAAAGAGAGTAAGTAAATCCAAACTCCCTCTCTTAGATGGAATGACATGCATATTATGTTTAGCATTTTGATTTGGTTGGAATTTTGAGTGAACAAAAATTTTAAATTACAATGTTGCTGCATTATTTTGTTATAATCTCGTTATTCACCAAACAAGCGAATCTTCGATAAGGTTGTAGATGTTTGTCAAGGTGAAAATTCTTAAATATATGGTTTAAATTCACTTAAAATTTTAGAATTGATAGAACAAATGTTTCATTGTAACTGAACGACCATTTCGGGTGTCCTATAGTGTGAAATGATAATTTCAAAGATTTTGTTGTTGTTAATTCTAGAAACATTCAAGTCATTCCACGAAAGAACAAGGTCATTCTAGTACGATGATATGCAAGAAGCAGAACATGGAAAAGGAACAGACTTGCTCCATGAAGAATGAGAAAGCTGGAAGCTTTGGAATGGACATTCCTATCACTTGAAATGACCGTTCCATCGCGTGAGACTAATGAGTTCTCGTTAGGGAAAAATTATAGCTTTTGGGCTCCCTTTTCTAGAGGAAATCCTAGGTTATATATTATATCCCACTTTTTCAAAATTTTCTTTATACATAAATAAAATGGCTATCTCATTGCCAAACCAGGCAAATTCAGAATGTCTTTGAGTGATTAATCTTTTGCTATAGTTTTCTCTTAATTACAGTGTTATTCAATTGAAGGTCTGTTTGACGACAGAAAAATTCTTAACGACATTTTATTCACAATGAATTCCACTCATTTTGATTGAATCACAAATTTAATTTGTGTAAACTTCATGTAAGCTTGATTTAGCTGATTTTAAACAAAAATTCGTCTACATAATGCTTAATTGGTTGACTTAACAATCAGATTAACAATCAGAGCGAATTAACACTTCATAAAAAAATGTAATCGCTATTTATACAGCTTATTTGTACCACCCATTTATCTTCCCGCTACAAATTTATTGTAGATAATCAGAATTATATTTGTTCTTAGATTTATTTAATTTAGTTTGAAATAAACTGCAGAAAACACACATTCTGGATTTCGGAGCCAAAATTTCTGAACACTAAACTGATTAATTGCCCAAGAAAATTCATCAGAATTGTTTATCAATATAACAAAAATAACTTAACAATATAAATCACCTGCGACTTTACTCTAGTAATTGCACTTAACTGGTTGTGAAATAAAATGAGCACCCATGACTGAAAAAAATGTCCGTCCGAGAACTCCTATGTGCCACATGCAAGGTCGCAGTGCAGGCCAGGAAGATGGGGTTAAACGGTTGTCATAAATTTTGGTGGCCAAAAAAATGGTGTTCTTCTAACCAGGAATGACAAGTGGGAGAGATTGATCTAAGCAATTGCCCCAGCCAATTCTTTCGCTGCTGTTGCTGGAAAAATTTCCTGGGGCTGTATGCATATTCAAAAGATCAGAAATATATTAAAATATGATGTTTCCCATGAAGTAGGAGAATGTCAAAAATATTACACATTTGGAAAAAGTAAAACACAATTCAACTTCTAGGAACATGGAAGACTAAAAATATGCATTTTAGTAATTTTTTACATTTGTTGTAAAATTATCTTCTTATATAAATATAACATAATGATAAACTGATTTTAATTTATAGCAGGAAATGTTTAATTGAGGACTAAAAATAATGACACTGGTGGAAATGAACCCATGTCTCCAAAGAAGATGAAAAGAGATTGCTAGCAAATAAACAAACAATCTGGGGCATACAAGGTAAAAAGAAAATTAAGAATCAATCAGATCTAGATCTATTTTAGTCGGACTACTGCAACAAAAAGAATAATTTAAGGCCCATGCAAAATGAAAGATAAAGCCAAAAGTATCAGCCAGCTTCATCTTATTTCTCTTATTCCTAAATAACATTAATTGTACAGGAAAATAATTATTCAAGAGAGAGAACACTTGGTAGAATATATATGTTTAGGATTATCAATTTCTTACAGCTTGTAACTCTTCCTCATGCTTTGGAATGAAAGCAGTGTCAACTTTGCCATTTTTGAAGTCCTATGAACAAGGGAAAATATATGGCAATTCAGAAACAAAAATTTCAAGCCAAATTAAGTAAAATCTTCAGTAGAAACACATTAAATATGCAGATGACAGCTTTCTTACCTCAATATCAAGAATAAGTTTATGGTATTCAATAGTTGTCGGAACACCTGATTAAATAAATGTTAAAAAATGAACAGAAAATATTAAGGAAATATAAGAGATCTTAAGTATTATGGAAATGAAACTAAACTTTGATGCTAATCATGTTACAGACCAAAAAGGAAACCATGAATTGTTTTCTATTTGTCTTTTTTATTGGGACCAAAACGACTCATAGCAACTGTTGGAGGATATTAGTAGCTATCCAATTAAATATTATTAGGATAAAGAAAAAAGAGAACTGCAATTTGTCATTGAATTTTTTGGTTCGTTTTCTCTAAAAAAACCAAACGATTCAGGAGTCAGGTCTATTCACAAGGAAGCAAGCATGGTCAATCATATTGATAGCAAACAAACTAAAAGCTAGCATAAGAGGACATGAAATCTTTAGGGTGTGTTTGCTTTGAGATAATAAAAGATGATTCCAATAATCTATCTTTTATTATTGATATTATCTTATTTAATTTTTCTGATAATATAAGAAGTAAATTGATCGCTACCTTTCCCTTAAATATTAATCTTAATTTTATCACAAGTTTACTGCTATTAAACGTTTAAAACTAAAATGTTCTTCTATTCAATTAAAATAACAAAACACTAAATTTTCATTATGACTATTTTACCCGAACTCAAATGATTATTAAGACAAAAATGTCCATATTTTAAGATAAAAAAAGTAGCACCCTGCATATCTAGAAGCAACAACCTTCAAATTTGTAACACCCACCCACCCTTGACACTGCTCTCATGGTGTCGATCAAGGTGAGGGAGATGGTCCTAGCCATTGCCACACACGCACCAACTGCTTGGAGCACTAACAATCATCAAACTCTTCATTCAACCCCCACTTTTTGATTTATTGCAATATTCCCCTACCATTTCTTCTCCAGCCTCCCACCTTTGATTTGTTGTAGTTTCCCCCTCTCCCTACACCTTTAATTTACTTTAATATAAAGGACATTTTAGTCAAATAATATCTTAATATTCTTTTATTACTACCAACTAATATAATAACTATTTATATACAACAATTTAGTTAAACACAATACAAATTTATATCCAGTAATCTTCAAGTTAATTTATATTTATAGTAATTTTTTATTTTTGGTAATAAGAGATTACTCACACCAACACATTTTAAAGTTTGTTTGGTTTGAGCAATCTTTTATTATAGAAAATGAAAGATTACTACAAAAATAGATTACTTGAAAGTTATTGGATATAAATTATTATAACGTTTGGTAAAATTGGTATATATAGATAATTATCGTATTGATTGACAGCAATAAAAAAATACTAACATATTATTTTACTTAAATGCATTAAAAAATTATTGGGTAAAAATTAATATTGTGTTTGGTTAAACTAACATGTCTTATGTTAAAGTATTTGCTTTATGTATTTTCTAAAACATTCTCAATGTTAATAATATATTACAATTTTTTTATGTTGTTAAATTATGAAAGTAAATATTAAATTTTTTTTTTAAACTGTTATTATATTGTCAATATATTTTTTCTAAAATATTTTTCATATTACTTGCTATTTTAATTGAAAACGAGGATACTTTTGTCTTAAAAATTTAATAAGAATAATTATAACAAAATTAATATTACATTGACAATATTTTAATACTTAAAATGGATTAGATTATCTGCCACATCACCTTAGTAATAAAAGATTATTGAAATCTTTTATTACTTGACAAACCAAACAAAGTAATGTTGGTAACAAAAAATAGTTTACCCCTAAACCAAACACCCCTTAACGTAAAACCAGCTGAAATGCCTTGTTTTTGCTAGCATTAGAGTAAGCATGATCAAGAACCATATATTGTAATTGAAGCTTTCTTTTTCTATGGGAAGCACAAAAGAGACTTCCAAAGTATACAGACTAACCTGTAATGACAGTGTCATTAAGGGCCCTTTTCATGCGCTGAATTGCCTTGTCCCTTGTTGGGGCCCACACAATAAGCTACAATAAGATAAACAATGCATTTAATAAGAAAACTGTGACAAATTTATGTTCAGGTAGATGAACACTCAAACTAGAATGGTAACTTCAGAGGGTCAAATTAGAACTTAGGGTATTGAATCTAAGACACAGAGCAGCAATTAATAACCTATTAGAAAAAATTAATCATGTAAAAGAAAAAACATATTATCCAACTCAACCCACAGTTATATGAACAAATAGATAACATAAACTACTCATAAATCGAGTAGAAAGAATATGATAAACCTTTCCAAGTAGGGAATCATAGCTTGGTGGGACCACATAATCAGGATAAACATGGCTATCCATTCTGACAAATGGGCCACCAGATGGCAAGTAAGCAGTAATTCTCCCTAGCGTTCAGGAAAACAAAAAAAATAACAATATGAGTATTTGGGACAGAGTGAATAACGGATATATACAACAAATTTCATTTCTATCTACTCTTTATACTAACTCTTGATTTCCTGAAAACTTGCTGGCAACAGAAATAAATTAATATACTATGACAATAATTCCAAGAGTAAAGAGCGAAAAAAGAGAGACATAAGTAATGGCACATAACCTTCTAAAACAGAAAAAAAAAAAAAAAAAAAGATGTACATGGAATTATAATAGCATATATACTTAATAAAACAGACAACTTGTACATGGAAGAAATTCCTAGGCCTTTCAGCATAAAAGTCATTTGGCATAAACTGCTTTCTAATATGTATTAATAAAAATTCTTTTGATTCCATTGCTAGATCTCACTGTTAACTGATAGGGTATGATGAGTTATTTAAGTAGAAAGAAGGAATGTTGATGTATGAGAATTCTGTTAAAAGAGTTAGTTTTCACATGAATGTAAACACTAGACTAACAAGCTTACAATACAATGAACATACCTGGTCCAGGTCGGAATCCTTTGAAAGGATCTTCAGCATTGATACGGCATTCAATTGAATGTCCTCTGAGCACAATATCTTCCTGCAGGTCACCGCCCAACAAAACATTAAAAAGACTGGATATTAATTGTGAGCGATATTTCAGGTTACCTGTCTGTAGTGGAGTTTTTCTCCCATGGCTACTCGAATTTGCTCTTCAATCAAGTCAACAGAAGAAATCATTTCAGTTACAGGATGCTCAACCTGAGTTTTTCCCAAAAATTAAAATTTCATTTTGTATGCCATATTAATCCTGATATGCATACAGCTTTATAAGAAGATCAACTTAAAATCATATCCTTTAATCACTAAGATTAACCTGGATCCGAGTGTTCATTTCCATGAAATAGAAGGAGCCTCTTTCATCCAACAAAAACTCAACTGTTCCAACACCAATATAACCTATGGACGCTGCTGCTGCAACAGCTGCATCACCCATGGCCCTCCGCAACTCAGATGTTAATGCAGGAGAGGGTGCTTCTTCCAGAAGTTTTTGGTTATGCCTCTGCAGATGTAATTAGCACTTAGATAAGCTAGTCTTATACAAAAAAAAAAAAAAAAATCAAATCAAGGGCAATACACGGGATGAAAAGTTGCCCACACCCTTATCAAACATGTACGTCCATCTAGCACCCCTCAAAAATATTTGTTTGACAAACCATAAAGTATGGAAGTTATGAGGGATGTGATTATAGACATTACCTGGATGCTGCAGTCACGTTCACCAAAATGGATAACGTTATTATATTTATCTGCAAGAACCTGTAAAGCCACAAGACAATAGAATTGTTCAAAATCCTACAAATTGGAAAGACAAAGTACAAAAGAAACATAAAAATAAAAAGGAAAATATCACCCAATAATGTAATAACAAGAAACAGCACATCAATTGGTATGATTTGTATTATGATTTATTTATTTTCCAATTTCCATTAAAAAACACTTGTTCAGGTTTTCAGTTTACTGAACCAATTCAACTCAAAATTTAGCAGTGCTGGTCTGACCTACTCAGTAATCTTCTGAAACTTCTAAAAGAACTGTAACAGATTGGTACCTAATCTCGCTATATTATTGCTTCTTCACTGATGCAAATGCTACTTTTATGAAGCATTGTTTCGCTTAAATGCATATTTCAGAATTCATCATATCATGCCATTGCAACCATGAAGGAGCCATACACTTTTTCATCTTCTTTCCTAATTCACTATTGATTGGCAGGATAGCTATTTCTTTTTCTTTATTCTAAGTACTTTTTAAGCACCAGTAGGATTTTCATTCCTAGAGTTCTAGCATCAACCTAAGTCCCTTACCACTTTACTTACAGCACTTCAAGAGAGCAACTATAATTGGCTTCCTTTCACAGATAAGCAAGCATAATTCAAAATTCCAAATTCCATCCCAAATGTCAATGGTCAAGAATATGCATTTCATATAAGAAATAGAAGACCCCACACAGTAATTAAACCTGGAATTCAATATGCCTAGGATTTTGAATGTACTTTTCCAAATAAACTCCATCATTTCCGAATGCTGCAGCAGCCTCACTCTTAGCTTGCTGGAAAAAAAGTAAACAAAACCAACTTAGTTATAGCAAGCTTCATTTAGATATTGCATAATGTAATTATTTTTTAATTTTCCATATAGAAACAAAGATAATAAAAATTTAAGTATGTTATCTGTTCAGCACTGGATGATGAATTAAAATGCACCAAAAAGAACAAATTAAACAAGACAGCTAGAAATATGTGACAACATTGAAACTTTGACTACTTATATTGTGTCGAACATGCATATCAAGTTCATCATGTAGATGATTTTAAGCACCATCAAATTTAAGTAAATAACACTAAAGAGATAGAGAGAGAAAGAGAGATATAGACCAATCAATAATCTAAGAGAGATATAGACCAACAAATAATCTATATCAGTTTTGAAGCTAAAGTTTGTTTGATGACTTAATTAGTATAACAAAGGATAATAGGTTGTTTCACATCCACAAAAAAACTTCAATACTACAGAACCTCCTAAGCACTAATTTTTTTTTTTTTTAATTTTGATATTCAATTTTCATCATTATTAGCATTCAATCTTTCTATTAGACAACTATGCATTAAAAAGAAACAAGTATGCCTTATATTGTCAGTATAAGACTAACACAAATGATGTTGGCCATCAGTTCCCTAGACTACGCAGACTAAAAAAAATATCAGGTTATTTGTACAAACAATATAATACTAATAGTGAATGGAGAAGTTGTTCTCAGAAAAGATTTATGAAATTCTGCTGAGAAGAAACCTAGGAAACTCAAATTACATTTCCAAATTATTGGATAAGGATTATTCATAGATAGTTACAGAGCAAATTATGAAAAGATGAAATTTTTAACAACTACATTCCTCAAATAACCCCCATGGAAAAATTCACTTTAAGAACCATACCTGAAGCAACTTTACAAATTCTTCAGGTTCTTTAGCAAGACGCATGCCACGTCCTCCACCACCTGCTGTTGCCTAAAGTCATAGAACATATTTCAGATCAGTTCAGGCAATGAAATTCCAATTAGTGCTTCCTTTTAACTGTATGTAAGTACTAGGAACATATTTAACAATCTCAAGTCTCCAATTACACACTTTACTCAAATCTTGGACAAGAATTTACATATAACTATCAACACAGTTCAGTTTCCACTAGAAATGGTAAATAATAATTATAAAAATAATAAATACTAAGCAATATAGAGCATCATTCAAGAATAAAATCTTAGAAAATTCTAAAAACTATTTTGGGTTAATGACATAAGGTAATTGGTGTAACTCTTTCTTATAGGCACAACAAGGCACTCTGAGACATAATTATCACATAACAAGATTCAAATAGCATGATCATTAACCTTGATCATCACAGGAAAACCAATCTCATGGGCAAGCTTGACTGCTTCCTCCAAGCTCTGTATCAATAATTACACAAAAAATTGAACAAGATATTAGCTGAATTGCTCTTATCTCTATCTCTGTGAAGGTTTAAGACCATAAGACCATATGACACAAATAATTGCAAGTTATGAAACCTGCAATAATCCATCACTTCCTGGTACAGTAGGAACACCTGCATTCTTCATTGTCTTCCTTGCAGTTGATTTATCGCCCATAACACGGATACTATCAGGCTACCAAAATACAACCAGAATTCAATAGCATATTCAGTAAAAATATAGTCAATGTCCTCAGAAGCAGTAGAACTCTTCCCATTTCCTATAGTACAACCCCTGATTTGAAGTAACTTACATTTGGACCAATAAAATTGATTCCATGCTCCCTGCACATCTCAACGAACTGGGCATTCTCAGCAAGAAATCCATATCCAGGGTGCAGCATTGTACACCCTCGACTAATTGCAGCAGAGAGCACATTCGGAATCAACAAATACCTAGAAAAAAAAATTTTTAAGACATAAATTATGTCATAACCACGAGCATTATCACCATCATTAATATGAATACAAAAAATAGGCAGCAGAACTCACGATTGGTTACTGGGAGCTTCACCGATGCAAACGGCTTCATCAGCCAACTTGACATGCAGTGCATCCTTATCAATAGTAGAGTAAACACTAACACAAGGGATCCCCAGTTCATGAGCCGTCCGAATAACTCTCACAGCAATCTCTCCTCTATTAGCTATGAGAATTTTATCACCACACACAGCACTCATAGCTCCGCCTCGTCTTTGTATTTGTCTAAGTTTAACTTTAGAATGCTGAGATGTTTGCCTAGGAAACTTAATCCGACTACTTCCGGCCATAAAGCTACATTGGGAGCTCCTAACGCCACTGCTCCTCCCAAACAATAATAACTTCTTTTCAAGAACAAGAAATGAATGAAGTTATTTAACTAGATTGTGGAAAAAATTAAATTAAATCTAAGTAAAGCAGAGAGAGAGAGTACTTACGGGAGGAGGGGTAACAGATTTGCAGAGAGTGTTGATTGAGGCATCCATTTTGAGAGCTGAAGCTGAAATCTTTAAGAGAATTAAACCTAAACCAGAAATGTGATTGTGGAGGAGTTGAAATTTGAAGGAGACAATTTGTCCGGTGGAAACGAGGCGACGTGTGCCGGTTGACCGCTCCGCCTAATTTGTGCAAGTTTTTACTCGATCATCCAATCATGGGCCTAAAATCAGGCCCAACATGTAACTGAAAATACCCAATTTCGGCACTTCTAGTGGTGTATAAAATCTCTTTCTTAACTTCATTTCAGAATTTTAAAAAATATATATTCACGTTCCCAAATATTAAAATATTATTTATATAATGAAGTTTATTTTGACAAGGTTTTAAATAAATGAACCAAAAAAAAAAAAAATCAATTACCTTCTCTTGTTATAAGCTCAAAATGTCACAGTTTTCGGATAATTATAATTAAGGATACGCAAAAAACCATTCAAATAATAAAATCAAACATAATCGTTCAAATTTAGTTTGCTACTCGATTCAATCCTTGCTCTTTGCTCACTCCTTGTTGGATAATTGATGCTTTTGCCCTAATTCTCCATTGAATTAGTGTTGTTGCTACTTGATTCATTCTTTATGTTGTTGTTTTATAATCTTGAAGTCATTCTTCATGTTGTCGCTCGATATGTCTATCCTAATTTGTGATTGAATCACTTTTGTTCCTACTCAGTCGATGTATTGTAACACCCCCCTCTCAGAGTCTTGCCTTCCAAAGAAAGATGCTATTAATTCTTGACTAAACATGCATTTAAGGTATTAAAAGATTTATCATAATTTAAAATTACCTACATGCTCTTGAATAAAACACATCATGGAAAATAATCCTAAATGTCAAAACAAAACATCCAAACCAAAACCCAAAAAAAAAAATGTGTATAGAATCCATAATTAGTATAAAATAATCAAACATCAATAGGTCATGAAATCATAATGAAGTCTCTTTCATGTTGATCCACTACTAATTTGTTACCACATAATTGCAAATCAAATAGAAAAGGGTGAGTGATAAACACTCTATAAGTATGAGTATCTGTCCTACAATAACATATCTCATATTCTCCTTTCATCATCTATCTTGCATTACTATTCATATTATTTCTTATCATCTAGAGTTCATCTCTAAACTTTATCTCAGATGACATGAATGCACTAAATGTACACATTATTTATCAACTCAAGGGTGAAAACACTTTCTCTAAATCATTCTTTTCAATTCATTTTTACGTCGATTGAACTACACTAAAGTAAGGATTTCAATCTACCCATCCATGTTGGGATATATCAATCTAATATGAATTCAAATCATATTCTAAGTGTGATTTTGAAAACGTCATCACTGTTTTATGCCTTGGTGCCTCCAAATTACTTCTGAAACCAATCAAAACCTTTTCAAGCCATCAAGACACAAAAAACAAGCATATTTGACTTTGATCAAAGCATTCGAAAGAAATTCCAAACTAGCTCACATACCTTTTTCTTAAGCCTTTAGATCATGTTTGAGCTTTGTAACCATAAAAAACGAGACACAGAGAAGTTATATTTCATCAAATGGCTTTGTATGAAGTTAAGAAAAAAAATGGAAGTCAAATTAGATGAGGATTAAGACGAAACCAAGTAAAGTAAGAGATGCCCTAGTACGAATGGTGCATGCTCACACATCTTACACATCTAAAGCATGATGTCCCAGCACCCGCATGTCTAACGCTGGCCCAGTTGCTCACTTGCTTATGCACACACTCCTACATGCACCTGCGCATTGTGGCATGGTGCCACAACACCCTATTGCTATTCCCTACACTGCAGCATGGTGTCATAGCACCTAGATTTTCCACTTTTTAGATTTTTATGCCTTTTCAAGTTACTTTTGCATGTTTTTGTCTCTAGAGCTTCTTTAATGCATCGCCCTTGAATTTTTTTGAGTTTCTAATGATTTTTTAACATGAATTTAAATGTCAATGACCATCAAGATCAAGATCAAACAATTAAGTTAAAGATTGAATTTAAAGCAATTCAAGATTAAGGAGATTTTCGCATGGACAACAAAGAAATGGGCATGCAAGTTACTTTCATTTTCATAATAATTTAAATATGTTGCACATTGTAACTAGTTTTAAGGGAGTTATTTAATTTGTCTTTTAATGTTTTCTTTTATTTATTACATGTAACTTGAAATATATTTTAAGTTAACCCAGGTTAGCTAGATTTTGATTATGGTTTGTAATTGCTTATAAAAGGGCAACTTCAACCTATTGTAAGGTTTTTTTTTTTTTTTTTTAAATGTATATTTGAAAAGCATTATACTTCCTTTGAGTTCCATGAAGCTTTGGTGGCTCATGTGAATTTATATTTCTTTTATTCAATCTTTATAGTAAAAGAAAGTTAGTGGTGGAAGAACCCTGGTGGTAGAATTCATTCTTTATCCTTGGTTTACCATCAAATTGGTGAAGCAATTCCTTTATGTAAGAGGTTTCATAATCTTACAAGTCTTTTTCAAGTAAGTTAGATTTTATTCAAGTTGGTGGCTAGTTCCTTTAGGTTTGAATTTTTCTTACTTACAACTTATTACATATTGGTGTGAAATTTGATTCTCCTTCTCCTAACTTTCTTTGGTTAACATTTGATGATATTGAGAGGTTGGTTGTTAGAGGTTTAAACTTGCTTTTGTGTTGGACTTGAAGTAGTTTAAATCTTGGATGAATATAACATGGATTGTGAATGAAAATGCATGTTGTTGGCACTTGTTTAGTGTTGGAATTTTGAGGTGACATTTGTGTATTTTTTATCACCAAAAATACAAGATTAGGATTTTGATTCTTAATCACAATCTAACCCCTTAAGTAGATAAAGTTATACTTAAGGTCAATTATCCTATAGAGCTCAAAATCATCGTTTCAACTTGTAAACACGATTCAATTTGTGTAACCAAAGGCTTCTAGACATTGTGATCTACCCTTATTTGTGACTCATAAACTCTTCGTTGTATTAGTAGCGAGCAAATTCATGATGAATCTACAATTCATTAGTCATCTTTTTACAAACCAAGATTGTTCTTTGAAAAAGCATCTATATCACGATTTGGCACTATAGTTCTAGTTACTCAATACAGTCTTACTATTTCTTTAACATAAATCTCTCATAATTGATCAATTGATGTAGAATCCTTAACTATCACAAAATGAATTGATTTTGTGAGACGACCCATGATGACCTATAAAGTGTTTAATCCTCTTTGAATGAGAAAAAGTCTTATTATGAAATCTATGAAAATATCCTTCCATTTCTATTTGGGCACACTTAAAGATTAAATAACCCTAATAGTATTGGATATTTTGCCTTAATTTGCTAACACATGAGACACCTTAACACAAATTCTCTCACATCTTTATACTAGGCCACCAAAATTTTGTCTTAAGTCTTGATACATTTTCATACTTCTAGGATTAATAGTATAAAGAGAATCATCAGCGTCATTTAGAATTTTTTGCTTTAATTTAGCTATATAAGGAACATATATTCATTTTTGAGTTTTAATATCCTAACTATCATTCAAAATTAACCTTTAAGTCCCTCTAACAATATCGTCTTAGTTTGTTAGCATAACTTATCATTTTCCTGACCATTCTTTATTTCATCAAACAAAGTCAAGTTGATCTCTAGTTGGGCCAAAACATTTGTAACCACCTCAATTTGCTCCTTAAGAATCTCATGTTATAATTCTTTCTTAAATAGTGATATAATTCATGAAGGTTTTTCAACTTAAGGCATCAAACACTGCATTAGCCTTCTCTAGATGATATCTAATTTCACAATTGTAATCCTTAACTAATTTCAGCCATTGTCTCTATCTTATATTAAGCTTATTTTGAGTCAAGAAGTATATAAGACTCATATGATTCATATAAATATTTCATTACATGTAACATCCCAAGGTTAGTTTGGTCTTTTAGGCTTTCTAATCTAGGGTCAGATTGAGATTTTTGTGAATTCTAGGGTTGTGAGTAAGTTTTAGGGTGAAATAGAGGTTTTTCTAGAGTTTGGTGGCTTGTGCATGGATCCGTTTGAGTGGATTTGTATGCGAGCGCGGGAAAATGACATTTCTGTAATTTTCCTGCCATGTACGACTGTGCATGAAAGGTGTACGCCCGTACGTGCGATAAGTTCCAACCGCCTTGTTTTAAGTCGCGCTTATCCGTTTCCAAAAATATTTTTCACCCAAAGTTTGTCTTTCATTTTCAGAGAGTATCAACCCTAAGAGGGAAAAGCAGCTTCCAGGACCATCCAATCTAGCTTGAGCCTTCGATCTTCTTGAGAGAAGAAGCATGTCTAGAGGTAGGTGCTTTTTACCTCTTTCCCTTATGTTTTCAGTATGATTGATGCTTGCTTGATGCATAAGATTTGTTTCCAACATGCTTGTGATATTCTCCTTGTGTGCTAATGATGATTTGAGATGATTAAGATGATGATTGATGCTTATATGCATGTGATGTGTGAGAATATATGTGATTATATATGTTTTGCCATGGATTGGATGATGTGTTTGGAATTTGAAGTTGTTGAAAGAGATATTATGCTTATATAAAGTGTTTTACATGTGGGAAATGTTTAATTTGAGTTTGAGATGAGATTTGGCTGGAATCGAGTTGATTCCAAACGGTTATGGAAGTACACAGTAGGACGTACGCCCGTGCATGTGTAGCGTACGCCCGTACGTAATGCATTTTCTGTCTGGTCACAGCCGTATTCACGTAGCCGTACATGACCTAATTTGAGGGGTCACCCCTGTGCATAGCTTATGTACGCTCGTGCACCAAGAGAAAATGAGAATTTTACATGAAAATCATAGAACCATGCACGACCCCATGCACGACTTGCTCACGGTCCCGTGCACGTTCATGCATACCCGTACACTTGACACGTATGCCCGTAAGTCAGGTAGAAATGAGATATTAAGCTTAAAATGAGAAATGTGCACAGTAAAAGCTATCCAAGCGATAGAAAATAGTAAAATGAGCTCAAATAAGAATACATGATGCATCATATACACAGCATAGCATGGCATGCCATACAGAGTTTTCAAAAAGGGATCCAAGGATCCGAATTCATGTTTTCAGATGAAAAACATAGAATCCAGGGGTGAATACGAGGGGGCACTTGTGAGTTTCAGCACACCCATTGCACTAGGAGCTATATGCTCATTACTAGCCCTATGTATCGACATGTGTCGGGTTGCTCAGCTAATAGATTATAGGTTTCCTGATCCCAGGATCAGATGCAGTATAGCGCGAGGTACTCAGTTCAGTTCAGTTTCCAGACTAAGGCCTGAGGCATCACGTGACCCATACAGTTTATGACACGTGTTTGCATAGGAAACTCACATGGCTAGGGTGTCGAATCCCTGTATTCATCAGTCTACACAGCACAGTTTTCAACATAGCATGTATCCCAGGGTACACAGTTTTCAGTATAGCTTTCAGATAAAGCTTTTATATGATTTTTAGATATGAGATCCCAGGATCCAATAGTATAGTTTTCAATGAACAGTTTTCAGAAAACTATTTTCAGTATACAGACTCAGACCTAGTTATGTTTTCAGCATAGCATGTCATTATTACATGACACATCAGTATATCATTCAAAAAATGATAAGACAGTAAAAAACAGTAAATGATCAGAATATAAAACACCATGTAAAAGACACGAACAGCAGAATATCAGAACATGAAAAGCCACGTAATGACATGTAAAATTCAGAAAACAGTAACAGAGTAGAACAGTAAAGTTAATAATCAGCAGTAAGAGAGATTAGTGAGTCAAGTTTGACCGCTCGGATTACTCTTCACTCTAGGTTGTTTACGTATACTTATATATGTATTTTACGATCCGGTATGAGATAGTATCTAGTCAGTGAAGGTGTGAATAGTAGTATGAGTATGTTCTGTATGAGATGAGGTGGCAATCCTTCGAGAAGGATTGACTTAGGGTTAGAGATAGAAAATGCTTACTGAGTGAATGTATCACTCACTTCCTACTTTCCTTTCTTTTGCAGGTAAGTGTTGGGGGCTGGGAGGAGAAGTTGGCTGCCGTCTGGGATCAGTTTGTATTGATTTTGCAGCATGCTTCGGTTTGCATGCTTATACAATTTTTCTTTGCATGTAACTGCACATGTTTTTATTACACACGTTCTGCGAATATTTTAATATAAATTCAGTTTTTATTTGGGCATGTATATGTGTATGTATACATTTATACCACAGGTTTTTCCGCTGCAATATTTCAAATCAGCTTAAACATTTCGGTTGGGTATTATTGAGCATAATATTTTCTTTAGTTATTTATTATTATTTTATATAAGCAGTGAACAGTAATACCTAACTGGGGTGTCTTACATTACACCCCATAGAAATGGTGTCTCCAGATTTTCAAAGCAAAAATAATAGTAACCAATTCAAGATCATGGGTCAGTATTGATATTCAAAATCTTTTAACTATCTAGATGCATAAGCAATAATGTTACCATTTGCATTAAAACTACTCCAATCCCATTCTACAAAACATAAGCAAAAACATTTAATTCTATAACATCTTCAAGTAAAGCTAAAATCAGAATGGTAGTTAATTTTTTCTTCAATTCTTGAGAACTCTTACCATATTTCGTAGTACATACGAAAGAAGTTTCCTTCTTGGTCAGAGCTATAAGTGGTCTTGCAAGCTTTACAAAACCCTTAATAAACATTCAATTATACCTAACTAGGCCTAATAAACTTCTAATGTCATTGCCTTCAATTTTTGCCAATCCAAAACAATCTCAATTTTACTAGGGTCTATAATAATTCCATTAGCAATCACTACATAGTCTAAAAATGCAACTTGATCAAGCTAAAATTCATATTTACTAAATTTAGCATACAATTTTTTTTCTTTCAGTCTTACAATATAATCCTTAGATGCTTCTCCTATTTTCCCTAACTTCTCGAGTAGATTGAAATATCATAAATGAATACAACAATAAACTTAATCAAACACTATTAAAAAGGCTTGATTCATTAGATCTATAAAAATAGTTAGGGCAGCGGTTGACCCAAATGACATAATTACAAATTCATAGTTACCATACAATGTGTTAAAGATTGTGTTGGGAATATTTTTCTCAATAACCCTCACTAGGTGGTATCTAGACCTCAAATCAATTTTTAAGAAAATCGAGACTCCTTTTAACTAATTAAACAAATTATTTGTTTAAAGAAAGGGATACTTATTTTTCACTTTCACTTTGTTTAGTTCTTAGTAGTTGATGCTCATTCTTGTAAATCATATTTCTTTTTCACAACAAAATCGAGGCTCCCCAAGACTAGTGACTTGGTCTGATGAACCTATTATTTAACAACTCTTGAAATTGTTTATTTAATTCTTGTAGTTTAACTAGTACCATTTGGTATGAAGATTTAAGGATTGGTGTAGGTCTCGAAGCTAACTCAATACAAACTTTTACTTCTTGCTCAGGTACTAACCTTGGTAAATCTTCTAGAAATACCTCTAGAAACTCTAAAGTATGCTCATGTATCTAAAGTACATTTTGGACAAATAGTGACATTAGTTTTCTTTTATTTATTCTAACCTTTATATATATTTTTAAATCTTTTGACTAGAAAGACCTTTTTCCTTTGTCTAATTTATCTGTCGAGGTGTGCTTTGGACGACCTTTAAGATTGCTAACAATGATTAAAAGAAAAACAACTTCTTTAGCCCTTTTTGGACACATGCCTCTACTTTCAAGGCTTGACTAAATGCCTTATTATAGGTTTGGGGTTGGAATGGCCTTATCATCACATTTTTGTAGATGGCCAAATTCAAACCATGAATGAAATTTTCCTTTCTTCCTTATTCTATGCTTGCTAATCCTGATGCATACCTTGCCATAATATTGAATCTGCTAACATAGTCTTTAACATAATCTATCCTCTAAGATGTGTTAATAAATTCTTGAGCCTTCATGTAAGTCGTTTTTGAGCTTTGGTACTCTCTCTCAAATAATTTCCTAAAATCTACCCAGGTAATCTCTAACACCTTTATTGACTCTTTTGTCACATTCCACCATACTCGAGCATATGCCTTAAATAAGTAGGTAATGTTTAGTAGTTTAAGAACCCTAAGCTCAGTTATTAGCAAGTGTACTAGTTCATTTGAGTATAGCTTGGTAGAGTCTAGATATCATCCCATGAAGATTGTGCTAATGTTTGAACCTCATAATTGTAATGCTATTTGAACATTCAAATTCAAATGATGTTTAATTATCAACTCACTAATAGACTAAACTAATTTCACTAAAATTATGTAAAACTAAATCAACAGCAAGTATGAGAATAATAATCCAAAGAATGAAATACTAGGGTTAAGAGTTCACTTAATTGCTAACTCAGTTATCAACTTTTCAATATTTAGTTTATTCTTCATATATTAATGGCCTAATTCAATGTTAATTAATAATCTATCTCAAACCCAATTTCTTAATACTAATTAAAATAACAAAAGATGCATTAAACCCTAAAATTTACCATGACCACACAAATTATGTTTACTTATCTCTAGTTTTCGCTCAATTCATGTCAGTTATTAGTTTAGAATTATAGCCTACTTTTCAGTTATTATTATAAAATCTAATATCAACTGAATGGTGATCAAACATCCAAAGCATTAAGCATATTTAATAATAACTCAAACTATATGAATGAAAACTGAAATTTACATTATCAATAATTGAGTACCATAACTATAATACATTCTTACCCTAGTACAAATAATTTAACTCATTGATCAAGAATAAACAACAACAATATTATTCAAGGGAAACATATTTTTCAGTGTTAAGGAAAGATAAAACCCTACATTGAAAACTTGCCTTAAATTTTTAGAAATCTAGTTGTGATCTTGTCCAATCTTTGAAAATTAAGCTCAAATGAATCTTGCTATTGATTTGTCCCAAATCTTCTTAACGATTCTTCAATTCTCTAAAAGCTTTGAAGAACTTAAAACCGACCAACCGTTATTTTTTTCATAAGTTTCCTTAAATACTAGGGTAAAATTCAAGTGAAATCCTTATTAGATGAGAATTAATTCACATTGTCCTACCGCAGTAAAGGAAATCCCCATTGGTGGCTACATTATGTATTTTCATATTCTTTTTTCTTTCAACTTTTGTTATGGCAAGGAAATTGCTATTATGGTGTTATACTTGATACTAGTTCAATGCTAAACTTGACCTTTATCCCATGTACTTGTCCAAGTAACTCATTTGGGAAGGTATCTTGGAACTTTTGGACCTTTGGCACATTATCAATTCTCGGGCTTGTACTCTCACCCTTAAACACCATATGAGCTAGATACCTACACACCCTTATTCAACATCTTATAAGCCTTGATGTAGTTAATTAACATACTTTGTATATATTCCTCATTGAACTTGAACTTATCACCATTATCCAAACTAATATAATTTTTTTTCTTTAATAGTCAAATTTAGCTTCATCCCTCCCTAAAAAATTCATTCCAAAGGTTATATTGAAATCTGACATGTCAAACATGATTAGGTCTAATAACATCTATCTATCTTTTATTTTAATTGTCTATGTTAGTAACATCTAATCATTAATCAATGTATCCTTATTAGACAATTTTATTTTCATTCTTTAAGCCACTATTCCTAGTTTTACCCTTAGTCTCTCTATTATGCCTCTAGCTATAAAACAACGCATAACACCATAGTTTATTAGTATATATAAAAGGTTTCAAAATAGAGCAATTGATTTATAAAAGGCCTTTGAGTTATGGCATAAACTGTAGTAACAACACACCAACAGTATACTCAATTGTGGCTGGAGCTCTTGGATAGTTTCTAGCTATATATCTCGACTACTTGCATATGAAACATAAGCCTTGACCACTCAAACACTCGGCCATATGTTGTTTCCTATAATTTTTATAGGTAAGGGTTTTTGGCTTTCTATGCTTCTTATTTGCCCTCTAGTTCTTCTTACCTCAAGAATGAAGTGGCTTTTTAACTTTGTTTGACCTCTTAAGTAGTGTTTGACTATCTTAACTATTGTTTGATAAAATAACTAAGATTGGCTCTAGAACCATCATTTATATAAACACCTCAAACCTCAGAGTCTTACTTAATGCGTTAATGTAAGTCCAAAGTGGCTTAGTTCCTATAATATCACAACTTATTATTGGATTGAGCCCATGGATAACTTTCACTATCCTCCTTAACTTAGTGTTTTTCATCCTTAGGGTATACCTTGCCAATGCGTTGATTTTGGTTACATATTCTTTTACTAAACTTGTTTCTTGAGACAAGTTAATAAACTTTTAGCTCTTTAAAAAAGACATATAAGTGGTCTTCTACTCCATTTCAAATTATGTTTTTGAAACCTACCTAGGTCATACTTGAAGCTTAAATTGTCTTTATGATCAGGTTCTATTATACCTTCACATCATTCTTGAGAAGGTAGGTGGTATGTCTTACATTCCCTCTGTTAGACATATCAAAAAAAGATATAACACACTCTACTACCTCTAGCCACTTATCAACTACAAATGGGTCCTTTGTGCTTGTACACTTTTAAGGTCGGTACATCTATAACAAATCATACATCAGTTGTAGTTGACTCTTCACTATAGTTAAAGTCTCTCACAAAGTCCTCCCCTTTATAAAGACTTACATTGATGTTTACATCCTCAGCACTTCTCGTATTGGATTTTTGATATTAGTAGCATTAAGTTTAGAGTGAGAGGTTAGAAAGCTATCTTCAAGTCTTATGCCTTATATAGGTTACCTCTTTGGCCATTTCTATTGATCTCCTTATGATCTTGAAAAAGCCATAATATTTAATTCCATTAAACATACATAATAGGTAAAAAATGTCAACTTTAACTTATAATGATCAGCTACAAGTGAGGTCAACGTAACATGAAAGGCTTACCTTAATTTACTTAGCTATACACATCAAATGACATCTTTGGGCACTAAAATCATATTATGGTACCAACTTGTAACAACTGTAGGACCCACTGCCACGAGTACCCCTGCTACTGAATAACATGGTTCTTTTATTAATAATCTGAAAATCTGAGTACCCGTGATGGGAATCCTACGAAAATAAAAGCTACTGCTGCTATACATTGCATAAGTGGAAGCTGATAACTGAAATATAAATATACAATGAGCCCATAATGGCTTTTTCATATATTTACAACTGTTCTGTACACTGTTCTTTACATCTAAGTATATACATTTACATTACAAGACCCAACAGGTCCAAAACTGAAATAAAAAAACACTAAAAACTGGTGTGTGGGGTCCTCTCTATCAGCCTCGGTCTACCCACTCCTCGCCAGCAGCACACAAACCTGAAAAGGAAGGAAGAAGGAGGGGATAAGTGATAAAGATCACCCAGTAAGCATTCCTTACTTCCCTCAACCCAAGCAAGCAACATACAATATCATACATACCTGGTCTCAACCCTATTCATACATCTAGTCACTTGCTGGTGCTGAAACCGTTTATTGGTTATCTGTTTATTAATTAATTGTGGCGCCGATTTTTGCCGCGCCATGCCAGGACAGACTTACCACTCTTATTTAACCACCCTAAACGTGGTCAAGAGGAGCGCATAACGGGTTTATGGCCTGCTACGAAGTCTATGGAGTCGCCACCCTGGAGTAACCCCGAAAAAATACACATCGATGAGGATGGACGATTTATGGATCCCTTGCAAATGACCCAACCACTCCTCACCTGCCCAATGGGTCGGGTTCGGAGAGTCAGGTACAACGATGGGAAAGTGTTAGGCACCCATGCCGTCCGGCGTGAAAGCCGGCCTCCACTTTTGTGGTTCGTTCGTTAAACGCGTTACCAAGTTTAATTAAGTTCCATATTATCACACGATGCAATATTAATCATACACATATAATAAATTACATTCATCCATGAACATAATAAAACACGAAAAATAAAATAATTAAAAATTACAACCCTTTACCATACACCCCTATACATTTTCTCTAACCCTAAACAAGCCTAAGAATAATAAATAAATAAATCCTGCAAAATAAATTTTGGTTAGGATAAATAAAATAAAGAAGAGACAATAATAATAATAAA
Source organism: Anacardium occidentale (assembly GCA_026122585.1). Taxonomy (NCBI): domain Eukaryota; kingdom Viridiplantae; phylum Streptophyta; class Magnoliopsida; order Sapindales; family Anacardiaceae; genus Anacardium; species Anacardium occidentale. The sequence continues at coordinate 457,335 of JAJEJH010000299.1, forward strand.
AAAAAAACCTAATCTAAATGAAAGCAGTCCGCCCAAGGAAATAAACAAAACGCGGCCCAAAGAAGGAGGCTGCAGCAGATGGCCTAATAGAATAAATAATTAAATAAACAAATAAAACAAAACAAAACTCAGTTTCATCCTTACAGGACTCGACCCCGGGTGCCAAGGGAGATATGTCTCACGCCTTTCACCACCGAGAAGAACAGCCGCATTCAATCAAAATGCATGCAATAAAATTATACGTACAATATGCACAGACGCACAGATACCACTCAACAAATATACAATTTTTCCTCCAGCAAATACAAAACTATATAGCTTATATACATACAAGAATATATATAGTAATACAAACACTCAATATATACAATATGTACAACTCAATAATTACACAATACATATAAAATACACATGTAAAATACATATAAATTAATATAATATATGCACAAAATACAATGATAAATGAAATGAATATATATATAATTATGATAATAATGTACAAAAATAATGATAATGTTAATAATATTATGTACAGTAGCCAACAAAATGAAATTAAATAAAATGGATATATAAAATAAAAATAAAAATAAAGGGAATGTAATATAAAAGAAAAATAACAATAAGAAGAATAAATAACACAATATATATATATATATATATGAAAAAATAGAAGCAGCTTTGCCCGGCAGCGTGGTTTGAACCTGGGAGGGGGGAATAAGGCGGCCAGTCTCATTCATCAAACATGCGTGCAACAATGTATATATCTAATAGACACAAATGCTTGCAATCCGAAATATATTCTCACAGGAAGATTATTATACATGTATGCAGTATGTTGTAATTCATATACAAGTACAATTTTAAAATACAGAATGTGTAATATAGTAACATAAAAAAAATCCATATACAGAATAAATCGAAAATGAAAAAACAAAAACAATAAAAAATTAAAAATTAAAAATAAAAAATAATAAAAATAAAAACAAAAATAAATAAATAAATAAAATACGTAACATAAAATATATATATATATATTTATATATAAACTACAAACACAGATAAAATATATATATATATATATATATATATATATATATATACACACACAAAATGCAATACAAGAAATTTTAATACAAAATATTGATATATTTAGATACGAATAAATAAAAAATTAATACAAATTATAAAATAAATATTTAAATTATATAATTTAATATATACGTAAAATAAAATGAAATAATATAAAAATTTTATTTATAAAAAATTCTCCTCAGGGACTAACCTGAAAACTGTTGTTCGATATCAATCAAATATTGAGCTGAAGATCGAACAATTTTTTTTTTTTTGTAGAGGCTGGCTTTATGTTTTAATTCTCTCAAAACTCTTTTTTTTCCCTTTTTTCCACCTCTCCGCCCCCCCCCAATTCTCTATTTTTCTCTCTCCTTTTATATCCATAATTTTCAGCCCTCAAATCCAGGAATTATTGACCTTTCTTTGGGCAATCATCAAGGAAAATAATCCCACAGAAGCTGGCATAATCCAGGAGGCAAAGAAGGGAATTGAATTAGTAGGATTGAAAAAGCTGACATGGCATGTATGAAAAGAAGGAAAAAAAATCAAAAAGGAAGGTCAGCGTAGGCGGGGCAATGAACGTGTAGAACCAGGGAATGGCAGAGCTGGCGCAAGCAAAATATCATGGAAAGAAAATCGGCACAAATTAAGAAAGATAAGAGAATGCTGGCATAAAATTCAAAATGCAATAAATAGTAAAAGGATAAAGGAAATAAAATATGCAGGATGAAAGGATAAAACATGGCAGGTTGGGCAGATCATGCACAGAGTCAGAGGACAAATTGTCAAAGCGCGCGCATGACGAGAACGCGCGAAGACAGACGGCTTCCGTCCCAACACACGAGTGAGAACATGCATTGGCTGAGCCGGCAGCCTAAACCCATTTTCTTTCTTTCTTTCTCCTTTGGGCCCATGTGGCCTAGGCCTGGTGCATGAGTTCTTTCTCTTTGGTTGGGCTCTTTTTTTTTTTTTTTTTTCTTCCTTCACGGGCTGGCTCCTTCTCTTATGATTTTTTGATTTTTTTTCTTTTTTTTTTCAAAAATAAAATAAAATAAAAAACCTCTTTTTTTTTTTTAATTGGTTTTTACATGAAATCATAGATTTTTTCTTGTTCAATCTCAACTCAACATCTCAAAAATTTTAAATCAATATTCAGGTTTTTCATCATCGGGGGTGACCTTGTTAGGTCCAAAATGGGGTGTCTACATTAATCATGCCACGATGTGTATGTCATGTCATGCTGGCTGAAAATAGATGATGATGCATGCATCTGAATATCTATATGTACCCAAAGATACCTGCTGTGCTGATTAGACTGATGAACCTAGAGATTCGACATCTTGGTTATGTGGGCTGAACAGTCTAGCTACTGGCTAAAAAGCTGAATAATGTGCTGAACAATTTGACTGGTGTCAGAAAGCTGAATCCTACAGATGCCCCCTCGAGTTCACCCAAACTCTAACCGGTATATTAGGTTCTGAATGCTGAAACCTATTAGATTCGGATCTCTTGATCCTCTCTCAGGCTACATGTTATGCTATGATATGCTCATGCAACATTTCTTGTCTGAATTCTAGCTTATCTAGTGATTATTAGCCTTTGGAATGATTACCAAATCTTTTTATTTCATTTTACTGCTTGATTTCTAGAAATTGGCTGACACACGGGTGTGTGGACAAAGCACACGATCGTGCATGAGACACATACAAGCGTGCATAGCAAAGACACACGGGTGTGTGCCCCGACGCATGGGGTCGTGTGCTGGTCGTGTAGCAGATCGTGCTCGCTTCTGGAATTTCTGGCCATTTCATGCAATAAAGCTGGCACACGGTCGTGCCCTTCAGGACACACGGGCGTGCGTCTGCGTTCCTGGCCATGTACACTTCGTGCACACGGGCGTGTTCTTACAGAAACTAGGACACACGAGCGTGCGTCTGGTTCTGTAACACGAGCACTTGACAGAAAATACAGGAATCTCTTCCTATTCGCATCCAATCTGAAATTAACTTAAAACATACATTTCATGCACTTCAATAAGCATGCATAGCACTTCAATTTCAACATTCATCAACTACTACTCATTCCACCATGGAAACATCACATTTCTCTCACTACCACACACACGAGCAACGCAAGCATGTATTCTGGGTGGAAATCATCATCTAGCTCATCATTCATCGGCACACCAACATACAAACATCTTATATATCACATAAAGCATGCCGGAAACACATCACGTAACACAAATTCACATAAACATGCTGGGAACTCAAGGAAGAAGTAAGAGAACACTTACCTCTGGACATGACTGCTGAAAATCTATCTCAAGCTATTCTCTTGTTGGATTGGGAGCTGTTGGATGCTGAGAATCTTGTCTAGGGCTAGGAACTGCTGAGAACAAAGAGCAAGAATTGGCTGAAATGGGTGAGAAATAAACTTAAATCTCCTGTCTCTCTCTCAACTGCCCACCTGCATGGGTGTGCAGGGTGAAGTGCACGGGAGTGCACAAGGGAAAATGAATAAAATTCATTTTCCGCGCTTCGCATGATTGAAACCTCCCTAAAAGAATCATACGAAGGCCACACAACTCTAAAAACTTACCATCTCACCCTTAAACTCTTCTAGACTCTCAATCTATTCCTGAATCATATTTCTAACCCTAAAACCTTACCCCTAAGAGCTTTTCTAATCTGGGATGCTACAACAACCCCCTCTATCCTTTAGAGAAAGTGTTACTACATTTACAACATAAGCATGATATGACTTAAAACATAATAAACATATATGAAATAATTTAAAAATGACCATAATACCTTTTATTCAATTTAAGAGTGGAAACAAGTAGAAGATGTATGAAAAATTAGCACACAAATCCAAACATTTAATATACATAGTAAGAAACATATAAATAAACCAAGTCTGAAAGTATAAATAAAAAACATGGATAATTGTAATGACTAAAATGGCCTATGCTAGCTCTATGCTTGCTGACCTTAGTTTACTATAGCTATCTTGATCACCTATTACTTGCAAAACACTAAACACAAAAGAGTGAGTGATAAATCACCTAATAAGTAGAAGATTCTTCTTAACTTATTTCATATTTAGTCTTTGACTTAGTTTATCTTAACTTGGTTGGCAGGAGTACACATTTGGATTATATACTTTGATGACATGGATTTCCCTATGCTTAATTATTTATCTCAAGAAAAGTTTTGGTCCCATAAGGTCATCAAGGATACACTTTGAATCTTATTCAGGGATGACACAATACTTAAACAAAGACATTAGTTGAAAGCACATAATTTAACTGTAATATTGTACATTTATACTAATTAGAATTGGTCAAACAAGGATTTGACACCTTGGCCAAGTAAGTTACTATGTAATCCCTTTTCCCTATGCACACTATTAGACTACGACATCATGTTTCACACTTACTATGGTCCACTACACCTTACTATGAGTGGTTATGTCCTATTATGGACAACTTGCCCTATAGTAGCAGTGTCTTGCTACGAACATGTTTAGAGAGAACTCAATAAACACTCCCTTATAAAGACTTTTAATAACATAAAAACTCACAAGTAAAAGTGGTCTCATGGGTCAAAATTATCTGGGTATGTTTATAAAAATGCATCCATGCATCTTGAGCAGGTAACTAAACTTTGGCTTATAAGTAGCTTTCACCTTAACTTTTCTCTCATTCTTTATAATGTTACCTTTATTTCTAGGCATGACTTAATATACTAATTACCTTATACGTCTTCACTATCCTTTAGGACCTTATTATGAATTCTTAGGTTCCATACTAATCATAAATTCATTTCTTTTTTAGGTGTATGATTGTACATCATCAGACTTATAATCATGCATCTTTATTTTCATGCACGGGTTAGCTATTCTTGGTAACCTTGACCATGACTTAATATATGGGCGTGCATGCTTAGGTGCATGGGCATACGTACCTTATCATAAATGATCACCTACTTTCTTATCATAGTTTTGCTTATCATTTCACCTTGTGAATGATTGTAAACCCTTTTTCATTTCACAGACAATTATGTGTGTCCTTCATATGAGTGTTTGCCAAACATTAAAAATCTATCACTTTTAAGCATACAAGCATGTATGCCTTATTGTATCATTGTACAACACATACATTTTGTAAGGAATATTGCACTTTATAGTCATGCCTATGCTTGGGGTGGTTGTGCATGTGCATTTGGAAGGTTAAACCCTATTTATTTCTATCTACTTTTTATAGCACAAAATTCTACATTGATTTCTTGGAGTTTATATCATCATTTGGATCATGTATATACCACAAATATGCAAACAACAAACACACCATCCAACTAGTACATTGTATCAATAATAACATGCAATCCAATTCTGAAGTTTAACAAACTAGTCTTTACAATCATAATAAAATATAACAAATCTATTAGATCCTTAGGTAATATATGCTAACAATTTTTCCTACCTTAATGTTGTTTCTTTGAAAATCCACACAAAAATATCATAGATCATATTTTGCCCTTTTATGCAACCCTTGTACACATATCATATGTGTACTAGCTACCATGCACTGAATTATACTCATAATATTATCATATCAACATAATGCCAACAAACCATTATAATAATTTATAGATTCACACACTCACTTGGTCACCTATTTGGATAAGTTTGAAGTTGCTTTTCTCTCTTGAAACTTCATTGGAAAATCTCCATTATCATTAGAACTTTCTACAATGTCACCCTTTTCCTCTCTTAGCAAAAAAATTAGATAAAAATGTATTTACATTATCGTATAATGGCAAGATTAGCATGATGTGCCCCTTTTAAAGATTATTTCTATAACTAATTACATGGGCTTGCCAAGGCAAGCATGAGTGTTTGTCATTTCATAATTTCCAAAATGGCACATTATCAGTTCATCAAGGTGACATTGAATGAATGGGTGTGCATCTTTTATGTATATTTGTTCATTAGCTTAAAAAAATAATTGAAATAATTAAATTAAGCCATAGATTATTCCATATTCATACATAACAAAAACACAAGTAAAAAGACCATTTTGACCTTGAGTTTGTAGTTGCAAGTGTTACATACCATATCACATAGAAAGAAATCTTTTCTTAGATTCTTCCATATGGTATTTGTTTATTATTATTATTTTTTCTATATATGCACTTAGACCAAGTAATCTACAAGATTTATCATGATAAATCTTTATTCTAAGAACGTAAGTTGTTTCCTTTAAATCCTTCATGGAGAAGAACCTAAATAACTAAGTCTATACCAATTGCATGTTTGGTATGCCATATTGATATACAATATTAGAAAAACAGTCGTGATCCTACTAATATTTTTGTATGTATAAAGTTCGTCTTCATTTTTTATGAATCAAAATTTTTTATGACTTCATCAAAATGAGTGTTCTAGCTCCTCTAAGAGCATGCTTGAGTCTATAAATGAATTTTTGCAATTTATATAATTAACTTTCTTGTTTATCAAGACTATTGGGTTGTTCTTTACCTATATACACTTAGGGAGAGGGACTTAATTGCACTCATATAGTCACAAACTCCTATACTACCTTGTGTATCCATTCTACACACTAAACAATCAATCAGTTACCTGTGGACATAGACATTTCAATCACCAAATTGGTTTATGTTAAAAATCTGGTTTCTTGTCTCTTTACTTTTCTTATCACATAAATTTAATGTAGTAGTTGACATCATAGTCTTATTGGATTTTAATTGCTGCTATCAAATTCTACCTTACACAAAGCTCCAAATTGGATACTTTTATTAGAGAAATCTCGGCAACAGATTCTTTTACATTTTTTAATTAAACAATGATAAATATTATATTTTCATAAGCTCCACTCTAACGAGTTTTTTCTTTTTATGTAAATTCAGATATGTCATACAAACCTTTAAAACTACTTGAATGTGTGATACCATTCAGATCCTGACCAAACATATCATTATATAGATTTTACTCATTACGATTCAAAATTGCAATTATTGAAAGAAAGTGTTTTATTATGAAACAATATCTTTCTTTATTGAGCTTAAATTTAACGAAATGTACATCTAAATCTTGGCAGTCTTCGATATCTTAGAATTAGAAGCAGTAATGCGTTCGGAAGTTGTATAAAAACACCTTGGAATAATGCAGCGATAACAACTGGGCAGCCTTGGACTCTGCCCCTCCTGCAATTGCCAACTTGATCTAATTGATGAAGATGAAGATGAAGATGAAGATGATAAAGCCACTGCTTTCCTTCCTGATTTCTGAATAGTTTTGACAACAACTCTTTGGTCCACGTACCCCAACACCCTTATCTTGTTAAAGACCATATCCATCTCCACACACTTTACACCTATCAACAAAATCGACAATGATAAAAGATTAAGTATATACCTCATGTTCAGTTCCTTTGTGAATATGATATAGGTAAAACATTAATAGTACACCTATATCAAGAGGGCTGAGAATTAACTATTATGTTATTGGGTAACGTTATATGCACCTTAGAACTGTTTATTTCACTAAAACAGTCAGGGACTCTTCGATTGTTAGAATAATCCAATATTCAGTCAGAACAATGAGTGTATTACCCTATTTCGACTTGCATACATACCTGCAATCTTGCACAAGGCTTTACGTACTGCCTTCTCACAGTCTTTGCAGTGCAGGTTTACCTTCAGCTCCACAACCTGTGACATATATATATATATATATATATATATATATGTACAGAATTGAAAATGGTCTAAGCAAATAAGTAACTGAAAGAATTGAGATAGAATCAAGCGCCTGAGTAAGTTAGAGATCAAATTAACGTGAAAATAGTTAATATATAATGGTTCAAACTGGGGAGAGGAGGGCAAGCAATGACATGAAATGATTGTTTGTGTTTGTAAATTTCATCATAGCTTATGATTATATACAACATGCGCACGGCCATTTGCAGCTCACATTACTGCAATACTACTCAAAGTTATAAGCATAATATATGGCCAAAGGACTTATTCCCACTTATAGTTTGAGGCGGGACAGAATCTCACCCTCTAAATTTTAAAAACCCAGTTTCTTACCATTTGACCAAATTTAATATTAAATATAATAATAAACAATAACTATTCAAGAGTAATTTTATCATTTTGAGATTAAAATTTTATAAAATAATAAAATAAATTTTATATAAATATAAAATTTTAAAAAAATTTAAAATTTTAAAAAAAGCTAATCAGCCATCGTCGTCTATACTCGTGGTGGTGGTTGTCGCTAATAAAGCTAGGTGGCCGTTTTTGGCTCCCCATTCGGTGTAGGTGACCATATCTGGTCGCCTCCAATTTAGGCGGAGGTAGTCAGATCTAATCTCTCCTGAAACCAGATGGTCGAAAACATTCACCTAACTCTTTTATTGAGGCCACCGCCGTCAGCACCGGTGGCGGTGGCTACTTTCTTTTTTTTTAAATTTTAAATATTTTTTGAAAATAATTGTATTTAAAAATTATTTTATAATTTTATTATAAATTTTAAAATTTTTGAAAATGTATTTTAGTTATTTTAGTATAAAACTTATAAAAAATGCTTCCAAAACTAGGAGACTGAGTTTTAGAAACCTTAGGGTTGACACTTTGTCCCTAGTTCAAAATATAGGTAGGAACAAGTCCTGTGGCCCATAATATATATTATGCGAAAACATGACATGTCATAAACAGCATGCATCTGATACGTGTCTCCGATTTCATTTTCTTAATTTCTCGTCCATATTATCTCTAATTATTGCTCCCGGAGTTAATTAGATCAACTAGTTTTGACATTTGAACTAAAATAGGATTTAGCGCTAAAATAATTCCAACGTGAATACGATAAATAATAGTTCTTCAGGTTGCTGCCCATGGATTCCACAGAAAAACTTCTCTAAAATGGATCTATGTATGTGTGAACAACCACCGCGGGATTATTTTTTCGTTAAGGGGGAATTCTGACTTAAGCTGGATCACTTTTTTAGTTCGATTCACACCTTCAGTTTTTTTGACCTAATCAAGTCAAATACAAGGGCACCAAAAAGGAGCAAATCTTAAGCCCAGTGACTCATCTTACAATCATATCATTGTAATTAGTAAATTTGGGGTATGCTGCCAAAGAGACTCGAACCTATAACTTAGTTTAACACATGAAACCCTATCTTCTTGTCATTCAAGCTATTACTTAGGGGGCATCAATGGGGAAATATCACGTTAGTGTATGTAGCATTACATACTATGGTTATAAATAAATTTCACGCTAGTCTATAGGTTATTGTGATTGATTTATTATGCACATTATTTTTTTCATGGATCACTCATGTGCACGTGGTTCACTTGATGAAGTAACAAAAACAATTTAATTACCAGCATAACACACAACTTATCTTCTACCATAAACCTGCTGTTCCATGCCTTCATGCTCAAAATGCCTCCTTTCTGTTACCCTCCTCAGTCTTCTCCTTCACGTCACTTAATTGTTGTATTATTTTCCTCCACAGCTCTCTTGTATGATTATACATAGACACTCCATCACTTGTCGTGCTCTTCAATCTTTTCTTGTTGACCTTGTTTAATCGTGTGAAATATTTATACATTAATTTGCATCATACATTTTTCTTGTTCGATCTCATCATGGCTAAAGCAAGAGAGCAAGAGACAATTTCCACTGAGATTGTGAATAAGGGCATCGAAGATTCGGGTCCATATGCAGGCTCATTGAATTTCTCAGTCAGGGTCCGCCATGGTCTCCCTAATTTCTTGAATTCTGTTAACTTAAAATACGTGAGGCTCGGTTATGGCTATCTCCTTTCTCATGGCTTTTACCTCTTCACTGCACCATTTTTCATTTTGATACTCAGTGCTGGAATCGCCAAGGTCACCTGGAATGATTTCTTCCCCAAATATGATCTCACTCTTACTCTCTTAATTCTCGGATTGCTCGCCATCATTGTTTTTCTTTGTCTTCATCTAACCCCTCGCTCAATTTATTTAGTCGATTTCGCTTGTTATCGTCCACCAAATCAACTTAAGGTAATCCCTGGCTCTATAGTTGTATCTTCATTTTATGTATGTATGTATGTATGCATACAATCTTCTTTTATATTAATTGTTTACATAGATTTCAAGGGAAGAATTCATACTACTAGCTAGAAAATCAGGCAACTTTAATGAGGCCGCCCTGGAATTCAAGCAAAAAATTCTAAAAAATTCAGGAATTGGAGATGAAACTTACCTACCTAGAACGATCTTTCGCCCTGGTTACAAACCAAATTTAAAGGATGGTCGAGAGGAGGCTGCACTGGTATTTTTCGGAGCGATTGATGACCTTCTTGCGGCCACCAAAATCCGGCCAAAGGACATCAATATCCTCGTCGTCAACTGCGGAGTTCTGAACACTACACCATCGCTCTCTTCAATGATAATAAACCATTACAAATTTAGACATAATATTAACAGCTTCAATCTCGGTGGCATGGGCTGCGCAGCTGGAATTATCGCCATCGATTTAGCCAGAGACTTACTGATCGCTTATCCAGGCTCGTATGCTCTTGTTGTTAGCACAGAAGTCATGAGCCATACCTGGTACTGCGGCAATGACTCCGACATGCTCCTAACTAATTGCTTCTTCCGCATGGGTGCCGCGGCAATGTTGCTCTCAAGCTGCCTCCCTGACCGCTGGCGCTCCAAGTACCAACTCAAACAGGTACCAAAACAAACTTAACTTCAGAACTCGAATTCCAAAATTTCGTTTTCCAATAATCTTATACACGTCCTGCAGCTGGTTCGAACGCACAGAGGCATGGACAATAGAAGCTTCAAGTCGATACATCTAAAGGAAGATGCAGAAGGGAGGAAAGGGCTATCAGTGAGCAAGGAAGTGATCGAGGTGGGCGGTCATGCCCTCAAGGCGAACATCACAACTCTAGGTCCTTTAGTTCTGCCCATCTCCGAGCAATTTCATTTCTTTAAGAATTTGCTCTCCAGGAAGAAAACGAAACCATACATCCCGAACTACAAACTTGCGTTCGAGCACATATGCATATTGGGAACGAGCAAGAAAATGTTGGATGAAATTCAGAAGAACCTGGATCTTACGCACGAGTACATGGAGGCTTCAAGGAAAACTTTGGAGCGATTTGGGAATACTTCGAGCAGTAGTGTGTGGTATGAACTAGCTTACTTGGAGGCAAATAAGAGGATGAAGAAAGGTGACAAAGTTTGGCAAATTGCATTGGGATCGGGAATCAAGTGTAATAGTGTTGTATGGAAGGCTCTTAGAGATGTTGAAAGGCCTAAGCAGAGTCCATGGTTTGATTGATTATGGTTTTTGCATGAAGCGGTAAATCAAATTGAAGAAAAGTTGAAAAGGAATTCATATGTAGCAACGTCTGTAAAACTTCTGCCTACCAATAATTGAATTTAACTTACATCCAGATTAAGCGAGCATAATTAATATTACTAGAGTTTGATTAGAGGAACTTAAACTTTTAATATAAATCAACACATTAATTATAATCTATTGATTTATTCTGATTTAATTAAAGTTTAAGGTAGCTTATTTTGGTATCACTTTTTAGAAATGGGTATGATGTACGTAAATCATGAGTAAAATTATGTGCAGTGTTGAGAACATGCTGACTTGCTGCCAACAGATTTGGTTTATGTGAACAGTTCTAAATGAAGGATCCATTTGTATATGTGTTATTCATTCAGCACACTTCAATGAAAAATATCCCTACAGTCAGAAAGAATTCTCTCAACTCCTTGTTGTTTCTCTCTTCTCGATCGTGTTCTGGGATCCTAGATCTATACATTTTCCCAATTAATCTGATGGTATCAAAGTTGTTTTGACATACGTCTATGATGACGAATCCTTTATCCCAATCTTTTTTGTTTGCTTTTATGCCAAAAAGAGTTGTTCACGCATCAATGATCGCCGTAAACCCTAACACCTTAAACACTTCAATTGTGTTTTCTTCCAACTTACAACTTATCTTACCAAAGTTAACTTGAGCAAATTTTCAGCTCTTAAGGTCTGAAGTCCTCTTCACAGTTGGTGCTCACAATATTGAAAAATCACTTGATTGGTCTTGTGTCTATTGTTTGCGCAAGTAAGGTCAAATAGCTCTAATTTTGAATATATATATATTTTTTCTTTTTTTGTTAAGAAAGCTAATCCAAACTATATGTTATCAAAGAAAGTTGATAAATTGCTTGTTAGTTGGTTATTAGCATTGAACTCTTAAGGAAATATTTCCTATTATTTTGAAATGTTAGTTTAGTACTAAAATTTGGAGTACTTTAGAAAAAGAATTCCTGAGGGCATCTATGTCATAGACTTTGCGTTTTAGTTTATTAACTATTCAAATGATTTTATTGTAGGCTCTTTATAATAAGAGGTCTAGGTTTTTACTTCATTAGGATGAGATTGATGAGAGAGACACTTTAAAGGTTGTTATAGGCCCTAAGATAACTCAAAGGATGATTGATCAAATTTGATTGATTAAACAATAGATGAGACAAACCCAGAGTCGATAAAAAAGTTATGCTAATAAGAGATATAGGGAGATAGAGTTTCAAGTAAAAGATAAGGTATTTTTAAGAGTTGCTCCTTACAAACATGTGATAAGATTTGGTAGAAAAGGAAAACTAGCTTCCTATTTCATTGGTCTATTCGAGGTGCTAGAAAGAGTGGAAAATGTTGCTTATAAGTTAGCTTTGCCTACTAGTATGAATATGATTCATAATGCCTTTCATATGTCTCTTTTGAGGAGATATATAAGAAACAAGTCTCATGTTCTAGAGGTTTAGGATTTAAAGTTGACTAAAGATCTAAGTTATCAAGAGAGTTTAGTTTAGATTTTGGACCTTAAAGTTAAGACATTGAAAATTAAGGAGATAAAATTAGTTAAGATGTTATAGAGAAATCAAAGGTATAAAAGGGCTACTTAGAAGGTAGAGTCTGAGTTTAGAGAAAGATTCTTAGAGTTGTTTAAATAATTCCAAAACAAAATTTTTATAAAAGGGAGAGAGTGTAACAACCTTACGTTAAAATGAACTTTTTATGTTAAAAATTAGGGATAAAAATGAGATTTTATAATGAAAAAATTGAGTTGAGAGTGTCAAAGGATAAATTAGTCATTTAAGGGCTTTATGTGACATGTACATGTGTCACTTTGAGAGGTTGATGCATACATTACATGGAAAGGCATAAAAATTTGAAATTTTTATCATACATGACCGTGTGTCTTAAGGACACACAATCGTGCGCTTGCATTATTTTAGTGCAGTTATATAAAACAACTTTTTCTTTTTTTTTCAAATTTTATTTTACCTTAATTTTCATACTTATCCATAGAGCAACCCTAGAGACTAACCAAGAGTTGGAAATTGAGCTAGGAAAAAAGCATAAGCTAATGAGAGATTAAGCATCCACAAACTTAGAGGTAAGTGTTCTTTACCTTTTTCTCTATTTTCTTAGCATTGGGTTTTCTATCCTTGAGGTGTGTTGATATCTGAAGTATATTTTACGATTGAATAAAATGAAAATATGATGACATGATGTGATGAAAATATTTTTATGAGGCTTGATTGATTAGAAATATGTTTAGGAAGTTGTATGTTTTGAGTTGATGATTTGAGGTTTTTGATAAGATTTGATGTTAATAGATGAAGATAATATATATATTAGTATGTTAAACATATATAATGATTGAATGAGTTTGGTTGTGGCTTGAATGAGTATATGCGTGGATTTGTATTATAAGATATGATTTTGCAGAAACAAAGCACGACACATGACCATGCGCTCGATAAGACACATGACCACATGATCATATTTTTATAATCTCATGGTCGTGTATGCTAGGTGTGCACGATTGGAGTAGTGTTTAAGGGTATGCCTGTTTTATGCAAAGTCATAGTCGGGTGCATGAAACAGTTTTGTAGGCCTATGCAATGAAGGATCACGATCATATGTAGTGCACTACCATACAACATGTAAATTACAAGATACAGAATTGAAATTTATTTAAGTTTAAAGGGAACTTAATAAGAAGAAAAACAATGAACTTTCATGCATAATGAGCATTCACATGATATGACATGTCAAAGTAAAGATTTAAACAAATTAGAGAAAGTTTTATGCATAAGTTTTCGAGTATAAAGTCCGATGTATAAGATAGTTTTTTTAGGGTGGAAACAAGAGGACATTTGTGAGTTCGCACGTTCACCAAAAAGAAAACCAACATCCATTAGAGAGGACATAATCATAAACTAAGTTTATTAGAGAGAGTGTTGATCGTGTATTAGTTGACAATTAAACTCATATAGTCAGAGTGTCGAATCTCTATATTTGTCGATTTGATCAAATAGAAATTTTCAAAAAAAACTTTTATATATGATTTATCTAAAAGAAAGATTTTAAAATGTCATTTGTAATTAGATCTTCGAATCGTAGCAAAAAGTTTTCAAAAAATGTTTTAAAAAAGCAAGCCTTTAGGCTAAATCATAAGTTCCAACATATTTTATATCATAACATACATGACATGACATGACAAAATATTATCAAGAGAAAGATACTATAATCAGCAATAAGATAAGAAAAAATTATAAATTAAGAAATAAGATAAGCCAAAGGATAAGATGCTAATACCAAAAGGATAGGCACGTATTTTGTGGTCAAGGTTTATAAATGCTTATTAAGTGACTCGTTACTCATTCTCTCAAATTTGTTTTCCTTGAATGTCATGTTAAAGTTGCTGAGATAGGATACGAAATAATTGTGGATGAAATATATTTTTGGATCAAATTTTCACCTGTAGAGATGTGATGATACAATATCATGTTTTTACATCATGAGTAGGGTTAGATTCAAACTGAACCGAATGCGAACATGCACATGGCAATGTTCGGGCTCGTTTCGTACTGTTCGGGTTCGTGTTCGTATTCGCCAAATATTTTATAATAAAGTTCGTATTCGTGTTCGATTCGTATAACTAAATTCGTATTCGACTCATATTTGTATTCATATTCGTATTTGATTTGTATAATTCATTTTTATATTTATTAAAAATTATAATTAATACAAATAATTAATAAAATATAATTAAAAATTTTTATTTTAAGTTTGGGTTCATGTTTGTGTTCGGTTCGCATAGTTCGTGTTCAGACTCATATTCATTGAATTTTAAAATTACAATTCGGATTGTATTCATGTTCGGATTCGTTCAATTCATTTCAAACTCGTTCAAACCGAACTTAAAAACGAATTCAAACATATTCGATTCAAATCCAACCCTAATCATGAGATATACAACTTGCATGTATGTTTTGTATAGTTTCACATTATGCTTCAAACTCTATTATGAAATAATAATATATAATGTTTTTCATTATATTATATATTTATGTTTAAAGCTTCTGCATAATAAGTATATTTTAATAAATTTGTTATACATATAGAATAGCTAATTTAAATGATTGTCAAAAAATAATCACGACAAATATAGCTTCAGCCAACAGAAGGTTGAATGTTAGGCCACATAATTTCAACGTGGTGGTAACCATGGATCCTTCCAGGGCGAAAGGGTGGCAAATTGGCCAATTCTCAAAAATGTGAAAGTTGTACACGAGTTTATAGGACAAGACACAACTGCAACTTCATAGAAAGTAATGAAAATATAACATGATTTTCAACGAATTTAAATGAGAAATAATTACTCGAATTGTTGTCATCGCTACAGGTGGTCAATCTAGGTTTCTTTGCACTTAAGTAAATTTCCAGTAACTTGTTTTGGACAGGCATGAAAAAGAGTACAATGAAATATGTAGCAACTTGTGATCAGCAACATGAACATCAAGTGACCTCTCCCATGGGACGACTACAACCTTTAGCCTTAACCAATTGATTTTCATTTTGGGGTTGCACCAAGTCCCGAGGTTTTGATACTTTGCTTGTAGTTATTGATGGGTTTTTGAAATATAGGCACTTTATTCCGCTCAAGCACCCTGACACTACCAAACAGGAGGCAAAGAGGTTTTTGGCTCCATAGCGTGCCCCGTGCAATATAATAGTAAGTGACCGTGACCACACTTTCCTCAGTCAAATTTGGACAAAATTCTTCAAATTACAAGGAATATATCTATGCATGAGCTCCACATACCATCCAAAAACTAAAAGACAGACCGAAATTTATGAATAGGTGTGTCAAAACCTACCTTCGTTGCTTCGCTTCGGACCAAACCAAGCAATGGAGCTATTGAGTTCAATAGGCAAAAATTGTTTCAATACATCCTTCCAATCTACTACCCAAATCCCTACCCGACCTTTCGAATTGTGTACAATCAACCACTGTCAACTTTCCTAGGATTCCTGAAATCAATTTTATCGTTGTTGAGGTGAGAGACTGTTACCAAATGCTATGACGGCTCCACTACAATCTGGAGTGTGCTCAAAGTAGCATGGAGAAACAAGCTGATTCATGACAAAGCCTAATTCAAACATCATTAAAGACGAAATAAACAAAAACAAAATCAATGTAGCAGCCTAATTCAAACATATTGACTTCCACCCTGAAAAATAGAATTATCTTACTGTACAAAATGCACCGTCAAAAGCTTAACAGATCCACATTAATATACGCTCACATTACTATTACTCCTACAAATTCTAATCTCAACTGACGCCAACCTGCCTATCATGCAGTAACAAAACAGTTAATGTCAAAAGTAGGAGATTGAATTAGACCATACAAAACCTCGGGGGCCTTCAATAATTTCTTTCAATATCTCATCCATCTTTAACTCTCAGGGCAACTATACCAGTTAGCATCTCTCGAAAATCTTGTAGAGCTTCTCCAATGTTGCCACCTAGAGGAAGCAAGAATTATACATCAGTAGTTCCTGACAAACAAGACCTAAGCTGTAAGAGTGTCTCATGAGAATTACTGACAAAATTTATTATAACAAAGACGTAATATATAGGATCGAAGTCATCCAATTTGAATGGTTAGAAATCCTGAGGAACTCCTCAGATGGTAAATCCTGGGCAACATATTCCAAATACAACTAGCTGAACCCCTGAGTCTACCAACAAATTTTAAATTAACAATGATACACACAAATATTAAATAAAAAATTCATAACCAATTATAATGCTTCAGCAAAAATTAGAATTACATGCAGTAATTACACAAAACCTTACCTGAACAAATGTTCCGTTCGTAGCCATGGAAGTTGGTGGTTTGAGAAAGAGTCTCATAGCTGGAAATAAGACATGCTGAATTGACCACTCACGCTGAGCCCAAGCAGCCTCTGCCTCTGAAAATAGTTCATGGTCAATTCCGTCATCCATTTCAACATCACCACCTGTAACCACCAAGTAGCACTAAGGTCAAAGCTCCTGAGAATAGAAGAGTGATGTCTCAAAATGGAGGGTACACAAATAACAAAATCAGTTCTTAAGCTTTTTTTTTTTTTTTTTTTTTTTCAAATGAAATCTGAATTTTCTTATTGTCAACAGAACCTCTCTTTTTCAAAGAGGTTTCAGTGCTACATTCTCTATCTCACAGTCTTTGAAGTTATGCTAAACACTTTTAGTTCTCATCACAAAAATTGGTCAGATTCCATGCTTTTAGTGTCCATTCTGTATTCAATTAAATTTTTTTTTTATAGAAACGCATTTCTAAAATAAGAACGATAAGTAATATTGTTAAGAAATACAATTTTTCCTGTTATTTAGAAAACCATAGATTGATACTATTTTGTAAAGGATTTAGTTGTAATTTATTATTCAGTTTATTTTCCTTTATTTAGTATCCTACTATTCGGTAGGAAAGTCAATCAAATTAGTTTCTAATTTCAGCTAGTCCCTAATTTTCATTTTGTGTTCTATTATCAGTTGTATATAAATTGGAGTTATTCCTAAAGAATAACAAGATTAATTTACCATTTAACTTTTATCATGATATCAGAGCCTTGAGTTCATTGTTCTAGGACTACAAATTTTCTCCTCTTGACATGAAGCTCTTATGGTAGAGTTATTGTAAAAAGGCTCATCACATAATAGGCAAGTGTTGGAAACTTCATGGTAAAACCTCCTAGAAATGGACAATCAAAGGGACAAAGACAAGCATAAGGAGCAAATACTCAACAAACAACTGAAGAAGGCCCTCAAGCACATTCACGAATGGTTGAGTTCAACAGAATTTGTTGGAGTTATTGGAGAAACCAACAAGAACAGATAGTTGTACTCTGACCTTCACAAGTATTTCTTCCTCTTCTCACACACTTAATGCTTTGGATATAATAACTCAAGAGCCACAGACCATATGATCTTTTTTCCGACAAATTTGTTTCATATACACCATGCCCAAGCAATAGGAAAATAACTATTGTTGATGGTTCAGTAACCATCGTTGTTAGTTAAAGAAGACGTTTGTATAAATTATTATCTCACTCTAAAAAATGAACTTCATGCGCCTATACTGTTTATTAATCTTGTGTTAATCCAACAACTCACTGAAGATTCTAACCGCAGCATTATTTTTCATCCATCTCAATGTGAGTTTCAAGAAAATGGCACAGGGAGGATGATTGGACGTGCTAGAGAAAGAGAAGGGCTTTACTACCTTAAGGAAACTAGTGGGCAGGTTCATCCAATGATTGCTTCACCTTTATCACTTCATCTTGAGTCATCCCAAGACACAATTTGACTTCACCACCTTCATCTGGGTCATCCCCCTTCTAGTATTCTCAAAATAATGTTTCTTTAATTGTTCAAAGGTTGTTGATGGTTTTCATTGTGATGTATGTAAACTTGCAAAACATAAGCAAGTTCAATTCTCAATTAGCAATAAAAGAAGTTTTTATCCTTTTACAATTATTCATATTGACATTTGGGAATCTTCCACCATTCTTAGTAATTCTGAGGCTTGAAGGTTTGTTTCTTTTATTGACGACTGTACCAGGGTGATATTCTTTCTGAAACATAAATTTGAAGCCTAAAAACTCTTGCTCTCATTCAAACCTCAAGGCTTCCAATTCATTGGTTTCCTATGATTTTTTCAACAAGTGTCACATATATGTCAAATTTTATGGTAATGGTTGTGAAATTAGTTATGTAGAATGAATTTCTGTCACCTTTTTCATTATGTTCAAGAATACAATAAAAAATAAAATCCCTATAAGCTGTAAAAGGAAAAAATAATACACATATGATAAGAAATAATATAGTAGGAAATACCATAACATACATTAAAGAAGAAATATTCAATTTTCATAGGATGAAAATATGAATAATGACTTTTCAACACTCTCCCTCAAGTTGGTGAATAGAAGTTTATCATTCCCAACTTGTGTGCAACAACTAATTGTTCTTGCTTTGCTAAGTTTAGTACAGAATCCTGAGATTGAATGACTGTCATCCAATGACCCTACCTAGTCTGCATTTACAAAGCTAATTATCCCTTGGTCCTCATTTTTTCGAAACAATAACCCATTTCCAAGAGTTCCTTTTAAGTATTTCAGGATAGGTAGGACTACATTAAGATAAACTTGCGTAGGAGAATGCATATATTGACTCACCACACTTACTGCATAAGTAATATCTGGTCAAATGAGAGATACATAGATTAACCTCTCAACCAATCTTTGGTACCTTTCTTTATCTACTGGGATTCTATTATCTTTACTCTTCCAGTTCTTTTCTAATGGTGTGTTCATTGGTTTACATCCCAACATCCAGTTTCTTTTAAAAGATCAAGAGTATATTTCCGTTGAGAAAAACAAATCCCATTCTTACTCCTTTCTATCTCTATACCAAGTAAATATCCCATGGCTCCCAAATTCTTACCACTAGGATTAGTTTTTATAAACAACGTATACCCTGCTTGACTTTCTTGATATCCTAGTCTTGTAAGAGTAAAATTGAACCAGAAAAGCCATGCCCTGGGTGACTACTCTAGCCCACAAATGACTTCCTTAACTTGCACACTTTTTCAAATTCACCCTTCTCCTTAAATCCAGGAGGCATTTTCATGTAGATCTCTTCTTCTAGATACCCATTTAAAAAAGCATTCTTTATATCATGTTGAATCAGTTCCCAATTAAGATTCACAACTGTAGATAACAGCACCCGAACAAAATTTAGTTTACCTACAGGAGCAAAGGTCTCCTCATAGTCAATCATATGTCTGTGTAAATCCTTGTGCTACTAACCTTGTCTTGTATCTTTCAATGCTTCCATTAGCATTATAGTTGACAGTAAACACTCATTTGCACCCTAGTGTCTTTTTATTTATTTGCAAGTTCACTACTTCCCATGCACCATTGTTAACCAAAGCTTTCATCTCATCATGAACAACTAAGCTCCACTTTGGATCTTTTAGAGCTTTTTGAATACTTTTGGGAATCCTCCCTTCATCCACTACTATAGTAAAAACTCTAAAATTTGTTGATAGCCTAGAATATGTCATGAAACCAAAGAGAGGATGTTTAGGGCAAGAACTTACCCCTTCTCTAAGAGTAATAGGAAGGTCCAGTTCATTCTTTTTTTTTTAATTTTCAGCACATTCCTCTAGTAGAGACGTTTGACAGTGTTGAGGAGATAGCTTTAGTATTTTGGAGTATACTATGACAGGCTTGTCTCCCCTTACATTAGGTATAGGCTGAGGTGTATGAATAGCAATAGATTCTTCAAAACACTCTTTTTCAGTGACAGGCTGATTAGGAATAGATTTTTTCTCAGGTAATGATTCAAGTAGGATAGTAATAAGTAAAAATATAGTGGGATCTCAATGTTGCTCTTCACTTCAGTTCTCCCCCTGGAGAGGAACAATGGAATAACAAAATTGATCCTCTAAAAAGGAAACATCCAAGGTCATAAAAAATTTCTTGGCAAGTGAATAATAACATCTATATCCTTTTTAAGTAAAGGAATATCCTACAAAAACACATTTAATTGCTTTAGATTCTAACTTATGATGATAAGGGTCATGATTATGAACACAAGCTAGACATCCGAAGACTTTGGGGGGCCATGTATTAAGAATGCGAACATGGGGATAATGGGACAGAAAAGTTTTCAGAAGAATGCTAAACTTCAAAATCTTAGAAGGTAATCTATTGATAAGATATGAAATATAAGAATAGACTCACCCCAATAACAACTAGGAACGAAACTTTAATACATATGAGATCAGGCTATTTCTACGAGATGTTTGTTTTTTTTTTCAACAACCCTATTTTGCTGAAGGAAATGAAAACAAGAACTCTGATGAAATATACCCTAGGTTTGGAGATACTGTGTAAAATCATTAAAAAAATATTATCAACCATTATCAGTCCGAATAATCTATATGGATGTTTGAAAGATATTAAGGACAAATTTATGGAAGTGTTGAAATATCATATTAACCTCAAATTTGTCTTTCATTAAATAAACCTAACAAACCTATGTATGTTCATCAATGAATGTTAAAAACCACTAAATGCCAGTCAAACTTGCAACTCTCGCAGGACCCAAAATATCAGTATAAATCAAGTGAAAAGGTTTAGACGGTCTATATGTATGTGCTAGATAAGAAAAACTTGACTGTTTAGTATAATAAGAATACATGAGTCACATAAAAAAGAAAGGTTCTCTTTATTGGTAAACAAATACGGGTACAATGACTTTAAATAAGACATACTGGGGTCTCTTAAATGTCTATACCATTGTACCGCATCAAAGCAAGAAATAGCTGAAAAAGAAGGTTTATCGAGTGGCTTATTAATTGAGTGAGTGTCATTACTGAACATACAATAAAACCCATCCATCTCCTTAGCACTACCAATCGTTTTCCCCGAAGAGCACTCTTGAAATACACAATAAGAGGGAAAAAATGTTACAATACAATTCATGTCTTTAGTCAAACGATTAACTAAAAACAAATTGCATTGTAGCTTAAGAACATATAATACTGAATGCAAATCTAATTGAGACAGAGATTCTTCCTATCCTTACCACTGGAGATATTTTACCATCTGCGACAGATACTATCAAATTGTCATTATAGATAGTATAAGTTTTCAATCTATGTATTGACCAAGTCATGTGATCGGATGCACCCGTATCTATTATCAACAATCTTTAGGAAGTTTCCCTGATAAAAATGTTTTGCTAGTTTTAACTGAATTTGTCATGGCTGCTGTAGGATTTTGGGAAACTCTTTGCCTTTAGTTATATGAACCTGACTAAGTATCTATTGAAGCATCTAAATTTGTTCAAAAGACAAGTTCGGGGAGGAACTAGCATCAGGTTTGGAGGTGTTGGCCTATTGTTTGGATGATAAGTCTACTGTGTATCCAGTTCAGTTTTGTTCCCTTTTATTACAAGGCTTCCAATTTGGTGGTTTATCATGTATCTTCTAGCAAATAACTTTTATATGATATGATTTATTACAATAATCACACTATTATTTATCTCTAAGTATATTATCCTTGGAAGAATTATCTTGCTTCGCTCCAACTAGTGCAGGTACTAAGTTGTGAGAGATCAACAAGAGGATGGAAGATAGCGTGTTTCCGACTTTCTTCTCTTCGAACCTCAGCAAAAACATTCCAGAAGGACATAAAAGGCTTCGTTTCTAGAATACGGCCCCAAACTACATCTAAATCAACATTAAGCTCTTGAAGAAAATAAAAAATTCTCTTTTTCTACCATTCTCTTATATTTTATACCATCATTAGCTATATTTTACTCAATCTCGTAAAAAAGATCCACCTTCATCCATAATTCAATCAAAACATTGAAATAATCTGTTACACTTAGATTTCCTTGATGAGTCACTCTTACTTCAAAGCATTGAGAAGTATTTTTTATATTAGAGTAAATTTTTTACATAGCCTTTCAAATCTCATGGATAGTTTTATAAAACAAGAAAGTGATCAATATCCTAATAGCACTCATCTAGTTCAAGACAACCAAGGAAGACCAATCGTGCTTTTGAAATGGAGGACTCAAACCAAGCACGTCAATTTTGAAAATATCTTACCAAATAAGACAATAAAGCGTAGGTTTGAGTCAGGCATTCGAATAAATTTTCAGCATCACAAGCATCATTTTTTGCAATCGAAGGCATCATTATTTATCAAGTGACTCCATACGAAGCCAATGAAAAAAACAAAACTCAATTCAGATGTGAAACGGGCTAAAAACAAGCAAAGAAAGAGAGGCCGCAAGAAGACATGCGCTGTGCGCACAAGTAGCAGCACTGCACACTGCAGTGTGCTGCCTTGCAGCGCAAGCAAGCGTGCAGGCCTACATGTGTTCCTGTGCACAGCATGCTTATGCCGCGGCATAATACCGCAACGTGTGCATTCTGTCGCAAATTCCAATTTTCAGCCTTCTCAAGCCAGTTTTGCATGCTTTTATCTCCAGAATTTCCCTAAAGCTCCAGTCTTGATATTCTTGGATTTCTAATGATGTTCATCATGAATTCGAATGCCAATGATTCTTTAGATCGAATTCAAATAATCAATTCGAATCGAACACTCAAGTCAAAAATTTAAATCCAAGACTAATTAATCAAGGGAAAATGCATGCATGCAAGATTATAACATTTTAAATATGTTTACATTTAATTGTACTTTGTAATTAGTTCTAGGGTACTTATTTAATTTTCCTTTTAATATTTTCTTTTAATTATTACATGTAATTTAAAATATTTTTTGAACTAACTAGAGTTAGTTTAACCAAGGTTGTACATTGCCTATAAAAGGCAAACCAAACTCATTGTAAAAGGAACTTTTGATGAATTAATGAAAATTTGAGAGTTTTGGCTTTCCTTCCTTGTGTTCTTAGAACTTGGTGTTCTTGGGAACCAAGTATCAATCCTTTATCCAATTTTCTAGCAATAGGAAGTTGGTGGTGGAAGAACCTTGGTGGTGGAATTTCCTTTATCCTTGGTTCAACCTCAAATTGGTGGAGAAATCCTTTATATTTGAGGTTTCATAATTTTAAGTAAATTAATTTGTGTTGTAACTTGAGCTTCATTTTCCTACTTTTCTTTGGTTGTTATTGGATGATCTTGGGAGGTTGGTTGTTGGAGATTTTAACTTGTTTTTGGCTGGACTTGAAGATAGAAATTAGGATGAATGTGGCATGAATTATGTATGAAATTGCATGAGTTTGGGGCTTGTTTTGTTGCTGGAATTTTGAGGTGATTTTCTTGGAATTCTTATCACAAAAAATACAAGAAAAGGGTTGTCATTATTGATCAGAAAGTTTTTCCAATTTTGGGTTCTATAGAATTAATAAGTCATGACATTATCATTGAATTAATAGCTTCCTATATATCATGCATTGTACTAGTGGCTACAGGTTCTTTTACATTACCAATAATATATCCCATTTTTCCTTTTTCTTTGATAACAAGTTTACCAAATTAAGACCATTATATAAAGTTGATTCCATTCAACTTATGTTGAGTTATCTGTAAATTAGAACTATCTATTCCTTGTAAATTTGACCCAGTAATAACAAGTATATTTACGACTAAGGATTCTCTA
The DNA here is from genome assembly GCA_026122585.1 of Anacardium occidentale. Taxonomy (NCBI): domain Eukaryota; kingdom Viridiplantae; phylum Streptophyta; class Magnoliopsida; order Sapindales; family Anacardiaceae; genus Anacardium; species Anacardium occidentale. The sequence goes on from JAJEJH010000299.1 coordinate 482,015, forward strand.
TAAGTTTGGCAATCTTCCGTTTTATTACTTATAGAGGACACTTAACAAAAAAGAATTAATATTTTAATATCACCAAATAAGGGGCTATGGTAGTCTATAAGCAAGAAGACTTACAAGAGAGGCGATTTATTGAGCATAACAGAAGTTAAGATATCTTGGGAATGAAGATTGGCAACCTGGGCACTACAATTGATGTTAGAGAGAGATTTGGCCACCAAAGATGGAAGCTGATAGTCTTTGGAGCCTTATAGCTAGATCTGACTAGAATCGGGCAGAGTTTGCAAATTTTTGGTAGAGTTTCAACAATCTCCAACAAGTAGATTCTACAATCTCTGATGAGTTTTTCCAACTGGGCTTCCACAGAAAGTGTCAATCTTGTGATTTTTGACACACCCAACAAGTTTCAACAGACACAAAGTTTTCTGATAGGTTCCGACAACAAATTTCATCTGTCTCAAGCGTGATTTTTCAATCGGTTCTTCACAGAGAATGTCGATATGCTATTTCTGGCATACTCTAGGAGTTTTAATTGACGAAGATGGTTTTCAATGAACTTTTTTAGAAATCCAATGAATTAGGTCTTCACTGATTTCTGGCAATTTAAGCTTAGATTTTAGCCAATCAATCCTTAGATTAATATATCTTTATCGATCTTCAGAGAATCAACAATTCTGATGCCTTTCTGGTAAGATTTCGACAAAGAATGATGGTTGATAGAATGTTTCAAAACCAAAGCTCTGATACCATAAAATTGGTTATGTAAAATGAATTTTTGTAACCTTTTTCATTATGCTCAAGAATACAATAAATACAAAATTCTTACAAACTATACAAGGAAGAAATAATATACGTATGACAAGAAATAATATAGTATACAAAGAAGAAATAATAGACATATGGTAAGAAATAATATAATAGGAAATACAAGAATACACATTAAAGAAGAAATATTCAATTTCCATAAGATGAAAATAGAGTAACACCACAATCGTCCTCCAGACCACATGTTCTCTAATCTTTATCAAACCGATCAAGCAAATTTTTAGCATCAAAAGTCTTGGTAGGTCACTTACTTATCCTTCTTCTAGTCAAGGATAACACATCATCTATTTTCTTGTCACACTTTTGAGAATGTTTTGCTAATGAATGGTAATGGTTTATGGCCTTAAATTCTTCCAAACACTTCATCTACCTGTTCTCCTTGTAAAATGAGGACTCTCAAATAGAAAAAGATTTTCTATAAAGCCTTCCTATATTCCTATAATGAATATTTGTTGGAGGGTCATTATTCTTATCCTATTTTCATTATATTGAAATAAGACATTTTGCCTTTAATGCAAATTATCACTACATCATTACTCACCATATTTGTATTATTTTTCTTATATAGCTTGTAGGAATTTTGCAATTATTGTAATCTTGAGATCAATAGAATACAACAGAAATTTATTCAACATAGGTCCTGTTCATGGTATCAGAGCCACAGGTTCAAAAACTTTCTATCAGCCTTAAGTATTTGTCGAAATCTTACTGGAAAGACACTGGAACTAATGGTTCTCTAAAAATCTGTTAATCTAAGGAGTGACAAGCCAAATCCCAAGCCTAAACTGCCAGAAAACAATGAAGACGTGAGTTACCGAATTTTTTAAAAAGTTCACCAAAAACTCTTCTCTAACAAACAAGACTCCTGATGTGTGCCGAAAACTGCATAATTGGCATTCCTTGCAAAGAACCGATAGGAAAATCACGTCGAAGACAGACGAAGTTTGGTGTCGGAACTTACCGAAAAAGCTTGTGACTATCGAAACTTCTTAGGTGTGTCAGAAATCACTAGATTGGCACTTTTTATGGAAGAATGATCAGAAAATCTCACAAGAGATCGTGAAATCTACCTGTCAGAGTCTGGCGAAACCCTACCAAAAATTTGAAATCTGTCGAAATCAAGTCAAATCTTGACAAAAAACCTTCTGAGATTACTAGTTTTTATCTTAGGTGGTCAAATCTCACTCTAACATCAGTTACAAGACAAAAGTTGCCAATCTTCATTCCCGAGGTATCTAAACTACTACTATGGTCAATAAATTGCCATTATGATACGTCTTCTTCCATACAATTTACCATATCTTCTTATTTGATGTTCTTGAAATATATGTTTTTGGGGTATCTTTTATGAGTAATAAAATGCAAGATTTACAAACTTCTAAAGAATCCTCAATCAGCAATATACCTGCTATTAGGGGATTAAACCTACAAGGAATGAATAATCCGAATTTACAGATAATTCAATATAGGTTAAATAGAATTAGTTTTAGAGAATGGTCTCAATCTAACAAACTTGTTATCAAAGGAAAAGGAAAAATGGGATATCTTATTGGTGATATAAAAGAACCTGTAGCTATTGATATAAAGAATGACCTATGGGAAGCAAAAAATTCTATGATAATGTCTTGGGTTATTAACTCTATGGAACCCGAGGTTGGAAGAATTTTTTTGTTTTATAGAATTGCACATGAAATTTGGAAAGCAGTGCAGAATATATATTCTGATTTAGAAAACACTTCACAATGCTTTGAAGTAAGATCTGAAATTCGGGTGACTTGCCAAGGAAATCTGAGTGTAATCGATTATTTCAATGTTTTGATTGAGCTATGGCTGTAAATGGATATTTTTTATGAGATTGAGTGGAATACTGTTGATAATGGTATAAAATATAAGAAAATGATCGAAAAGGAGAAAATTTTAGATTTTCTTCAAGGGCTTAATGCTGATTAGATGAAGTCTACAGTCATGTTCTGGGAACCAAGCCCCTTATATCTCTCTAGGATGTGATCAATATAGGACAGCCCTTAAACCTCTCAAATGATATCAAATGGCATTCCAACAACCCAGCAAAGATTAAGGCCAAGCTCACACAAAAACAAGCAAATTTTCAAGCAAAATAACTCCAAATTCAAGCACATTAAACTCCAAAACTAGTCACAACTTCATTCAACTTCCAGCATATCAATAATCCACCCATTAATCCTCATTCATCCAACACATTGAAAGGTAGAAAGATGATGTTCAAGTTACAACACAAATGGAATACTTACTTGGTACAAGACGTTGCAAGAAAATAATCCTCAAGTCCAAAGGAAGAAAATCCACTAACTTGAAGTTGATTCAAGTTTAAATAACCTTGGATGCAAGCTTAAAGGAAATTTCACCTACTTGTTTCCAAGCTCACTCACTTGAATTTCCACCACCAATTCTTTCTTGCAACAAGAATTGGATAAAGGAAATAAGATGAAACAAGAACCAACAAGTTCTTTGTCCCAAGGAAAAGCACAAAGCTTTTGGTTTTCAATTTCAATATTCAAGTCTAATTACAAAATGAGAAAAGTAGTCTTTACATAGACTTTACAAACCATGGTTAAAGTAACCAAACTTTAGTTTACTTTACACCATATTACAAGTTAGGGGAAATAAAATAAAAGGCCAAAGATATAACAAATAATTCACCTAATTTCTAATTACATTACAAAATAAATGAGAAATATATATATGAAAATGGAATAATCTTGGATGCATGCATTTCTCTTGATTAATTTGTCTTGGGTCTGAATTTTCGAATCGAATATTTGAATTCGATCCAAAAGGTCATTGACAGTCGAATCGTTATTGAAATGTTTTAGAAATTCCAAAATATCAAAATTGGTGAATAGGAAAAGCTTGGATGTCAAAGGCATGCAAAATTGGCTTGAAATTGCAAGAAACCCACAAGCAAGGTAGAAAGGGGATACCGCGACGCCATGCCGCGGCATGGAACGCATGGCCTGGGCGCTAAGGAGCGCGCGCAGGTGTTGAGCGTTGAGGCGTGTGCGCTGGATGCATGCGGGTGCGCAATGCGCACGCAGATGACCGTTGCTCGTACGCGAGTGTGTGCTTGCTTACGCAACAAGCAAGCAGGCAGTGCTGGCTTCTTGAGCGCACAAGTGTGCACGATGTTGGGCTCCTTGCGTGCACGTGCCAGGGCCTTTTCTTTCTTTGTGCATTTCTGGTTCAATTCTCTTCTGATTCTACTCTCGTTTTTTTCATTGGCTTCGTATGAAACCGCTTGATAAATAGAGATGATTTGGACTGTCAAAAAGGATACTGATGATTCTCAAAATTTATTCGAATACTTGACTCAAACTTATGCTTGTTCCTTCTACATGTTTGAATTTCCTTGAATTTGGTAGGTTCGGATCGAGTCAGTCATTGCGAGAGCATGATTGGACTTCCTTGGTTGTCTTGAATTAGATGAGTGCTATTTGGATATTGATTGGGATGCCTTTGTTGAGGTTCGAAGAGAAGAAAGTCGAAAACATGTTATGCTCCATCCAACCATTGATCCCTCACAAAATTCAGTATCTGTTTCGGCTCGAGTCAAGCAAGATAAATCCACTAAGGACAGTATCCCTAGAGACAAGCAATGATGATCATTATAACAAGCTTTATCATACAAAAGTGACTTGCTAGAAAATACATGACAAGCCACCAAATGGGAAACCTCGTAATAAAAGGGAGCAAACCTACAATTCTCTATAGTGAGCAAATCTACTATCAGTATAGTCCATAATTCAGTTCAACATGATCGAATGAAACTTGTAAGGATTGATAGAAACTTGATCAAAAGCGAGATGGAAGAAGGCAAGATTAGATGGCTATTAGCAAACCTACCTTCGAATCCTTGACACACAAGTTGGGAATGATAAACAACTATTCACCAACTTGAGGGGGAGTGTTTCTTATCCTATTTTCATTTAATGGAAATAGGATATTTGTTGGAGTCATTATTCTTATCCCATTTTTATTCTATGGAAATAGGATATTTTACCTTTAATATAGATTATCACTATATCATTACTCATTATATTTGTATTATTTTTTCTTGTATAGCTTATAGGAATTTTGTATTTATTGTAGTCTTGAGATCAATAAGAATACAACAGAAATTTATTCAACATAGCTCCTTTTCAATATTAAATGTAATAATGCTAAATTATGTCCAACAATAATGACTTATGTAGAATTATCAAAGCTATTCTCATGGTTTTTCCCACTATTTCTGATTGGTACACCATTCCCAAAGAGCATCTAATACAATAATTCAACCTGCAAATTAATTACTTAGGAACCTCTTATGACAAACTCTAATAAGGATATTAAGGATGCCAAAGTAATATAGAATTAATCTTGAATGGAATAGAAAGTCATGCAGAAGTAATAAGCATCCTTCAATTTTTAAGTCATTCAAGAAACTTAGCATGTACTCATCAAAAAATAGACTTTTGAGGAATAAAAAACCATACCAGTATTTTTCAAGGGCTCCCCATCTTTGGGATTTGTAAAAGTTTTTTCCTTTTTGTAATATGCCAAACCTTCCCCCGATGGATTGGGCAGTAGAGGAGGGTGCAATGCATAGAAGTTGCCAAGGGCTGCTGCAATTGACTGAAAACAGTTTTTTTCCTCCTCCCAGTCAACCTACAATAATGAAGAAAATTACATTATGCACAAATTAAGTTTAAATGAGAAGAGGAAAAGAACCTTCCCCTACAAAGTACTCGGTATGTAGAACACTTGCAGACACCAAAATGGCATCCATCTATGTCTTCGGCTTACCTAGAGAGTATAAGAGGATTGCCTCAAATTACCAGGGAGTTGTCCAACATGGTAAACAAACTTATGTAATTTGTATGATCATAGTCGTTTCATAGTGGCAAGTTCAGAAAACAAACATTCAAACATAATCAATGGATATTTTGCTAATTTAAATCAACAAAAGTACTAAATATCAATCCCATCCCCAAGTCTATTTGAGAGATGTCATGTTAAGTATTCAATTTTGGACTTCTACTCACCGAGAAGGATTGCAGTGAAGATCTTTTAGCCATTAAATAAATGATCGATCTCACATGATATTTATTTTAGCTAGATAATTGATTAAACTGAAGTTTGATCAGTTTGAACCTATTGACTACGACACAGGCCTATAAGGTATGGTTGGATTTGACTTCTCCATAGAAGATAATGGGTTTCAACAAGTCTGTTGGAGACTAACCACTATCCTATAAATTCTCTTACATACTTTTCACAGTACATCAGTAACTCGAACAGACAAATATGGAAAAAACTGCAGGCATGTGTGTGCATGTGAGCATATGCAGTTCTGTAAAACAGCTTTGAGAAATTTCAAGAAATATCATATTAATAATATAAGGATTACCACTTCAACACAGAATACATTAAATTACTGCATTGAAAGATTTATTGAACATACATCATTGCCCAAACAGAGTACAAATTCAGGAACGCGATCCATGTCAGGGGTATACTGATCTAGAATCACAGGAAGCCTAGACAAGTTGCCATGTGTGTCAATTTTAATGCAGAAATACTCCTCCAGCATTTCAGCTTTTTGCTTGAGCAGTTCTGTATTCATCTATAAAAAGATAAAAAGGAAATGTAAGACACAATCAGTTGGTAAAACTGCACATTTTGAAGCTATTTCGTTCCAAAGTTCTTCCCATCTATATAACATCAATAAAGAATACAATGAATAACAAAAAAACTTGAACATTAAAAAAATGAAACTTTAGTGATGCTGTCCTAAACCATAGAAAAAAGAAAAAGAACAAAGACAACTTCAGTATATACCTGTTCTGCAACTGCTTCCCTATTTTCACATTAAAATACCACTCCTACATGTCTTTCTCTAATCCACAAAAAGAATCCCATCAGAAAGCTTAATGTTCAAGGAGAAGCAATTAATGCATCACAAACAAGGAAAACCTTAAGAAATAGATTTCCGTGGACTTGTACAATAACCCTTCAGTAACCCATAAGTGTGTCACCCCTTGCTTTGAAGACCACATATAATCTTAATAACTTGGTCCTGAACAGCATTTAAACGAGCAAAAGCAAGTCCACTTTCTTTAGATAAGAAAACCTTTTACAACTTATAATCTCCTCTCTATTTTTTCATAAAAGTATCCCAAAAATCAATGTCCTTGGATTATCAACCAAAGGTGAACCCAGAGATCTTGGAAGCAGTTAACATTTGACACCCACAGTGAAATTTTGCCATACTTAGTTGTTCATTAAAAGTGATCAGTGGCAATTAAAAACAGTTTAGAAAAAAGCGAAGGAAAATGAGGTGAAGTAAGAAATAAGTGCTTCCAATTTCTAATAATAGACACACCTTAGGGAAAATATCAAGGAAACCGCAATTTTTAGGGACATGAACACCATATGCTTGATTATCAAGTTTGATTCAAAAGAAAATTGATCCATAGGTGTTTTATCATTTCAAGGAAGTAGTCTCATATAAAGTCAAAAGTCTCAAGCTTCTCCTAAGAACTTCTTCGGAGCACGGGAAAATGATCATTTGACTCAAGTCATCTTGAAATTTTATCAAGTTTCAGTCAAGATTCTCTCTGACCCAGAATTACATCCGTAGCCGAAGTTAGACTGTCACCGGGCAGTATAGCACAGATCCAACTGGATCACAAACAATTCAGACTAAGATTTATATTTTCTCTCTAATAAATCTTGGGGGGAAAACAGAAGCTTTTTCACTGTAATCACAAAATGGAATAATACTCTAACCTGACTGAATCAGAATGCATTACAAAAGGTTTAAGAATCCTGGAAATTTAGATTTTAAGAGTAGAGAAGATTACTTCAGCAATCTTTTCTTTCAGGTCATCATTCTCACTGCTTTCTGGATCCAAATCCTCCTCTTTGAGAGCCAACACAATCAACTCTGTCAAAGGTGCTGGGTCACTTAGTTGAATGGCATTGAAATGAGCAAATCGTCGCAGAACTTGCTGATACATGAGCTCTTTGCTGCAAAAACATTGAAAGTGAACATTTCAAACAAGTCATAAAACTAGTCATAAAACAAGGACACTAGAACATAGCAGCAAGCCAGAGCTTTTACACCTGCACTGAAAGAGTTATAACACGACAGGAAAAAAAAGGGCATTAAGTATGCTCAGCACTAATTATTCTGCTGATCTGTAAAGACACAAGCCACTAGTATCAGTAGCTATTTGCTGAGGAAGAGAAATAAACAGGAAAAAGCAGATATGTGAAGTGAAATACGATGGAGGTATTAAAGCCTAAGAAATCAAGGAGTGATCAGTCTCAAAAAGAAAAGTAGAAGCTATGCTAGGACCACAGTAAACTTTCACTACTTACAACTAAAAAGAAATCACATTTTCCCCAACTGACAAGATAAAGAAATTGCAACACATAATACATAAAAACAAACAAAAAAACCAGCAACAACAGCAATCAAATTCTAAATCAAGGCCAGAGGTTTACATTCATTAACCAGGAGTGATAATCAAAGGAAAATGAAGTAATGAACATCAAGAAATTGAAGACGGCAGAAATATTACCTTAGGTTCACTACATTTGCAAGATAAAGATGAGTTTTATGCTGAAGCAATGCAAAAACATCATCTGCCATTCCTATATATGTGCAGTGTCTCACAATTTCCTGTAGGCCTGCACAAACATAAATAAAAATGCAAATGACAAATCTGCCTCCCTATGAAAGGTTTATGACAGTCAACAGCACAGAAATTATGATCAGAATGTTACCAGAATGGCAGTTGCCCTCTATATCGTCAATAAGTTCCTGAATACTGGTAAGATCAGCAGTTTCATTTGGGTTCCTTCTTTGCCTAACAGAAGACCTACAAGCAGAGGCATTAAACAGTATATTAAGTAACAAAGTATGGGCATAAAAGGCATTCTTGTTCAGAAGAAGTAACATTGCTATTGATAGCCTATGTTGTGCATGTCAAATTATATATATTAAAATAAGAGTCAGTAAAACAAAACAACAGAAACGGATCAACCAAAAGCATCAGAAAGAGCTGAGTGGAATAAGTTATGCTGAAAGCTAGATATGCCACATTACTAAACAAACTCAAGTGAATGTGACACACACACACACACACATATATAAATAAATAAAATAAAATTTAAAACAAAATTTAGTGGAATATTTAAAATATTGCATCATTTCTTGAGATATCCCGTACTTGTACATCTCATTAACAAAAGACTAGCTGTTGAACTTTTTATACATCACATCATGTGGGAATTATCTTACAGAATTCTCCCATCTGTATGCTCTAAGCAATAATCTATCGGAGATATGCTAACCATACTATAAGCAATTGGTATTTCCTCTTCCTTTAGGTAGCTAACAGAGAGACAATTTCGGCAAGCTCCTCAGTGTATGATCACACCCATTGGGCCCCTAGTTGTAACTGGTTTTTACCACAATAAATTTTTCAACCCAATTATTTTGTGTTCTTGCGCCCAGCACTCGTTCAATGACCGAAAATTTTAATTCCAACAGCTTAAGCTCATCATGTGGGATCAAAAACAAAATTATAATTAACAATAGAATGAACAGGTAATGAGGAGTAGAGATAAAGAACTAATAGACAATGGAGAAATAAAAGAAATAAAGAGTATAGGAGAGAAAAATGAATAAAGGGATGGAGTTAGAAGAACTTAGGCAAAGATTCAAGAAAACAATATTAAAACAATTGTTTAACAACTAGTTTTCAACATAAAATAAGGCCTTTTTACAAGTTATAATCCAAAATCCCGATAAAAACATAGCTTTAATTCTAATAGAAAAGTGAATAATTTGAGTAATGTAATGACTGCACTGCCTGCCCATTCACTATCGTTCACACTTACAAAAGCCCCTTGTTTGAGCAGCAGTGATAGTGCTTAGAAGCTGAATCGGATTAAGACTACAACTAAATTGGGTTTACTTTCAACCTCTTGTTTATCTCCGCATTAGATGTGCTTTAAGCAATAAGGGTAGAAAATTTTTCCCTTCGTGGGAAAACTCTAGCCTAATAAGGGCCATCACAAACAGAGTAGTCAATGATCTTACTTTGGGGCAAATCTGAACCTTTTTGTTTTGATGGCTCACCTTCTTTCTTTATCTTGTCATTCTTCCCATCCATGTTGTGTTTCTGATGCTTTTTAGCCCTCTTTTTTGGACTTTATTTTGTCGTTGTGAGATGTATTCAAGTAGCTCTCATCATATCCAAGGTAACCAAGGAAAGCCAATCATGCTCTTGCATTGAATGACTCGAGCCAAGCACGCCAATTTTGAAGGTATCACGACTAACGAGATGAACAAGTATAGTTTTAAGCCATATGTTCGAATAAATTTCAAGTATCTCAATCCTCATTTAAGGCATCCCAATCTATCAAGTAGCTTCATACCAAGTTAAGAAAAGAGGAAAACCGATTCGAATGAGAAATGATTTAGAAACAAGGCAAAAAGTTGTCCTGCTTGTTTGCACGCCTACACGCTCGCACACCCACACGCTTTGGCATGGCGTCGTAGTGCAGTGCTTCTGTTTTGCATGCACCTACGCCCGTAAGTCAACGCACGTGCACCTACATGCCCCAACGCCCGCATGTCCCTGCTTGCACACCCGCAAGCCTGCACGCGCACACCCCTACACTATAGCATAGAGACATAGCACCTACTTGCTGCCTTGTGCGCAGATTTCTTGCCCTTGTTCAAGCTAGTCTTGCATACTTTGGCCTCCAAACTTCTCCAATACACCATCCTTGAAGCCTTTAAGATTATAAGGATTTTCAACAATGTCAAAACTTTGAATTCAAGAAAAATCAATCCACTTAAAGATCAATCAAAGGCAATCCACTCATGAAGCAATGCAAGCATGCAGGTTCTAATATTTAAAATATGTATATATTTTAATTGTGTATTGTAATTAATTTTTAGGTAACTTTAAATATCTTTGTATCTTGTCTTTTTCATATCATTTTTATTCAAGTAAGTTATATCCTAGTTTAGGTAACTAGCCATGGTTGTAGCTTACCTATACAATTGCAACTTCTTTATTTGTAAAAAACCTTTTTAATGAATTGAAACTTTAAAAAACCTTGTGCTTAAGAACTTAAAGCTTGGTGCTCTTATGTTTAACCCCTTTTCCTTTATCCAAATTTTCATTGTAAGCGGGATTTAATAGTGGAGAATCAAGTGGGTAAAGACTATTTACAAGTTGGTAATCAGTTCTTTACATTTGTATCAAGTGCTTCTTTAAACTTAATTCAACCTCAAATTGATGGAAGTCATCCCTTTAGACTTGAGTGATACATCTTGCTCCTCATTTAAACAAGTTATAATATTTATATGGTGAATTTGAGTTTCTTTGCTTCTACATTTCTTTAGATGTGTTGATGGTTGAAGCTAAAAACTTGATTGGGTACAATTTCTAGAGAGAAAACTTGCTCAACTTTGTATGAATTTTGGACTTCAATATTACTAGGTTTTGAAGTGCCATTGGAATGTCATATTGATACCAATTTGTGAGGATTAGGGACAGTCATTTCTTGATCACATTGTTCATTGGCAACGGCCCAAACTTGAAGTTAACGAGGCTATCAACAACCACTACAGCACTAGGCAAGTCTTTAACATTATGTCTCGCAATTCGACCTTCACCCATGGTTGTAAGTCTACGTGTTCCAACTCCTTAAAGATTTTCTCGCCACCCAAGCAAAGTTTAAAGGTAGGAATTGATCCTTCAATTCCTTTTTCAACATTTCCTATGTCCCGATCCTAGGTTGCCCACATTTGCATCATTGTCTGATCAAGTACGCCACCAAAGTTTTGCATCACCAGTCACATACAAGCTTGTAATGGTTACTTGCTCATCTTATGCAATATGAGCAGCCTTGGAATACTGCTCCATGGCCCATAGAAAATTCTCTAGCTTTTTTGCATTTCAGCTTCCCCTAAATTGCTTTGGTTCAGGGACTTTGAGTTTCAACAAACCATTAACACCTTCACCCCCACTTCAAGACCCCAAAACAACCTTCTTCAATAAGTCAATATCAATTTCAACATTAGTAATACACTCATCCAGTCGGTCAACCATCAAGAGATAGTATTTCATTATAGCAATTGACCATATCTTTCTAGCTGTCTCTCACAAACTCTCACAATTCGGAAATTGCCTCAGAATAAAGCATGGCTTGCTTCAATAAAGATGCAACATCTCATGCTGACTCACTTATTGGTACCTCAAGAACTCCCATATATTCATTGAGTGTTAACATAACGAGGCTCTGATACCTAACTGTCACAAGGTCACACTTGGACTCAAATTTTTGTGTCTTATGATGGCACTAATTTCTACACTTAATCAGTCCACTTGAAAGCAACATGATGCAATAAGAAATGTAGATGAATGAACACACACTATATACAAGAAAGTTTCCAACATTGTTAATAACTATAAAAGGATTTATGAAGCTTGTTGTAGAAGATTTACAATTTTCACTCTTCCTAATATGCCTTTCACAACTCTTAATTTATGGGCTTGTGGGGTTGACAACCCAATCCCCTTAGATACAATCTTAAGCACTAATTTACATCATGGGACAAATGTTTTGCTGTTAGGAAGACACCTTACCTTCAAGCTACTTGTCTGCCAAGATTCCAACCCTCTTCCTTTTGCTTGGCACACAATTTGTTGAGAATGATGTGTTTTCTTGCAAAAGTGGAGAGCTTATCCAGCAAACCACTTTCTAACACTCCTAGCCATTTGTTTGCTTGACGAGAAGCCATATTCTAGCATTTACAACGACCATGTTTTCCATTTCCAACAAGCTTAATTCTTTTTGGATAGTTAGGTGCAACTTCTGCCACATGCGTGCACCAGATACTCCTTATCCTAGCTTCGCAATCCTGACTGCCTATAAATATTTGAGATGCCTATTTTCCATCATTTGGTCTGAATTAGATTTACACATGCCTGTTTCATCTTTCTCAAGTCTCTTAAAGCCATCCAAAAGTGTCTGTTTCATCTTTCACGAGCCTATGCATGTCTATGCACATGCGCCTACTTGCATTCATGTTTCGTGTAAGTAGACACACCCTGTCTTTCATGCTTATGTCACCCCAATTGCATATCAAGTACTATACTACTCACACCTATACATCCTGTCATAGCCAATTGTACATGTCATCACATCATGCCCAAAGCAAAGTTTTGCATCAGCTCGTGCCACCCTAAGTTGGGCAAAATTATCCCTAAAATATAAAGTGATAAAGGCTAAAATATTCTTACATCCTAGTGTTGTATCAACCAATATTTTCAAAACCAAACCAAACATCAACCCAATGAAATGGGAAATATAGTTCAAACAATGGTTAGACTGTTTGATTGGAGGTCGGACTGATTAACTGTTTAAAAATAATATTCAAAACAATTTCTTTATAATTAATGATTAAATATATAATCCAAACCATTTTAACATAAAACTAAACTTAGTTTAATGGTATACATGTTCAAAATTAATAAATGAGGTTTTACATTCAAGCCCCAATATGAATTTTAAAAATACTTAGTTTTTTCCATTGATCGGGCCAAACCTAATTTTTTTTCTTGGTTTAACTGTTCTAACTCCAGTTCAATTCAATCTAACTTTTAAAAAGGTTTTTTAGCAAATCGGAACCGTTTTCCTTGGCAGGTGACAGTCCAAATCGGACCAATTAGTCTTATCTGGTTTTTTAAATCAAGGTATCAACATATATTCAAGATTTGAAACATAAAACATCCAAATTAGCTTTAATGCCATGTTAAGGATCAATTAATCACAAATGTCAAAACTGATTGGGAAAGCCCAACTAATAGTATTTGAACTCAAACACTGAGGATTATTATATATAGACAAACAAAGAGGCTATACTAGAACAAAATGTAAGAGTTAACTCTATATTGTAGAACTAAGACAGGATGCACAGGCCGGACTAGAAGGAGTTGGTGAAATGGAGGCAAGTATTATTTAAAAGTTCATCAAGGATGTAAAATACAATTGAGAAAGGCCTTTTTGGGTCAAAAGAGTCATAATTAAGAAAGAATTTCTTTCAGCCTCAATGTTACTGAAAAACAAACTCAGAGTTATTCTGCATGGACTAATAAAGACCCTACCCATTTTTCTAGATAAAATTAAACATCATTACTATGCAACTTGAATAATTCTTAGTGCCCTTAAAGAGTAATGGCCTATAAAGTATAACATTGAACACTCAAGCAAAACAGCAACTCACTCTTAGATGAAATCATGCAAACATCAAAAAGTAGAAGGTACAGACAAAAGTAGAGAATTATTTCATACAACAGTTTTGTTACCAATAACCACAACACTGTCAAGAACTAATGAAGACAAAATTCTCAGAACACCCTTATATATTAGGATGCTGGTCTTGACGTCCTCATATTAGTGCACTTACTAGTACAGTGAACTTACAAAGAAATAAATGTCACAAAAATTAAAATTTAATCAATTCCTATAGTAGATTTTTCTACCACTAATGTTAAATTAATATGCATAAATGTAAGAAACTACAGTTCCATAGCATCCAAAGGTAAGTATATGTCCATCAAACCTGACAGCATTTAAACTAGACTTCTCTGGTAGATGATTTTGTGGCTTAGTTTGGAGATAAGCATGCAACCTTCCAGCTGGATCCAATGAATCTGTTCTTACCATCTTATGCACTGGAACCTTTTGTGATTTTGGCCCTAATTGAACACAGGAATAAAATAAATAAATAAATAAAACACTTCTGTGTAATGAACAAATATATCTACCAGAGTCAATAATCTTGGCAGAAAACCCTTTACACCTTCATAACCTCGTTAAGAAATCAATAAAAATAATATTAAGCCTATTTGGAAGAATGTAAGTCAATTACCCTCCCTATCATTGAATGCAAAATGCTAAAATCTTGATCCCTACCAAAGGCATGCACACCTAAGAGCAAAACATTTTCCATACCAGGGGAAAGGATATCAAGCTGCAAGTCCTTGCTTGTACCCATGGAGCTAGAAGGAGAGGATTCCACAATCTGTAACATGCATGAGAAAATAGTAGAGAAAATAAAAAATATTGAGAATTACAGTCTCATAACAATTAGAGGTAGAGAAATCTGAAAGATATATGCAAGTGACAATTTGTATTGTGTTACTAATATTAAACTGAAAGAAATCTGAAAGGTTTGTTTAATAAGACTACGCACTAATATTTCCATCACTGCAGATGGTGTCTTAAATAATCAGAGAGACTACACATTAAGTTTATATCAAGTTGGACCAAATTCTCAAGCCACACAATGAACTCAGCTTGCAACTGTTGAGTTGGACAAGTATTTATTCTTATAAACTGTTAGATGCTCTTATTAATATATTAAACTGAGTCCATATTTAAGTAGAGTGTCAAGGGCATAACTTTGTTGGTTAAAAGTGTCCAAGCTACAAAAAAAAAAAAACATAAGTTTTTCCAGTTAAACAATTAACTTATAACAGAATAAGTACCAGAATTTATTTTTGTAATTTTCTGAGAACTAACTATTTTCTTATGTTCTATTGAGCAAAAAAATACAACAATATATATTGTATCGATATAATCCTTATGAGGAATTAAAATCTATCTTTCTTAATTGGATATGATACTTTCCTAACTTGCATAGTATACAGATACACCAAATCAATATACAATTCAATATTCCCCTTCAAGCTATTGCATATAAATCATATGTACCACGTTTGTTCCGATAAACTCAATCCGAGACTCCTTGAGAGATTTTTTGAAGATGTCAATTAATTGTTCATTTGAATAAACATATCTAATGAAAATACAACCGAAAAGAATCCTTTTTCAAATAAAGTGAAAATGTACTTCAATATATTTAGTCCTCTCATGGAACAATAGATTGGAAGCAATGTGGAGAGTCATTTGATTGTCACATAGTAATTTCATTTGTGAAACTTTTACAACCTTCAATTCTTGCATTAATTGCTTCAACCATACAAGCTCACAACTTGCACTTTGACTTGGCAACGATGTCTTGCTTTTTACTTTTCCACAAAATAAGGTTTTCCCAACAAGAACACAATAACCCAATGTAAAAAGTCTATCAAATGGGGAACCTACCCAATCAAGATTGAAGTATCCAACAATCTATGTATGATAGCTAATCTCATCTAACA
Organism: Anacardium occidentale; assembly: GCA_026122585.1. Classification (NCBI taxonomy): domain Eukaryota; kingdom Viridiplantae; phylum Streptophyta; class Magnoliopsida; order Sapindales; family Anacardiaceae; genus Anacardium; species Anacardium occidentale. Next base: position 498,112 of record JAJEJH010000299.1, read on the forward strand.
ATCCTCTTCTTAAGGCTCACTTGATATACTTCAGAATTCATACAACTGTATCCCAAGGACTGCCACACAAAGACTATCGAAACTGGCTAATTACACTTACTAAGAATGAAATATCCGACCGAATACTTGTAAGATAACTCAGTTTACCAACTAGTCACTGATATCTTCCAAGATTAGCAAAAGGCTCTCTTGTACAAGTGGCAGCTTGGCATTAGAATCCATATATGAATTTACAAGTTTGCGGTTTGTAAATCCTATTTCTTTGAGGATATCTAAGGAATATTTTTTCTAAGAAATGACAATACCATTGTTCGATTGGACAACTTCTATTCCTAGGAAATATCAAAGCAATCCCAGATCCTTGGTCTAGAAATGTTTGAACAAGTGTCTATTGAGTTGTTCAATACAATCCTAGTCATTCCTCGTAACGAAAATATCATCAACGTAAACCACTAGATAAATGCACTACCCATGCAGAGGTATATCTATAAAATACTAAATGATCATATTCACTCCAAACCATTCCAAATTCCTGAACAATAGAGCTGAAACAATCAAACCAAGCACAAGGGGATAGTTTCAAGCCATACAATAAGTGATAAAGCTTACGCACCAATCAAGACTCCCCCTGAACAATTAAGTTTAACGGTTGCTCGATATACATCTTCACGTCAAGATCACCATGAAGAAAGACATTTTTAATGTCCAACTAATAGAGAGACCATCATCGTATAACAACCATAGACAAGAATAACCGAATACAAGACATATTTGCCACATGAGAAAATGTTTTACCATAATCCTACCCATATATATGTGTATACTCTTTAGCAACCCAACGAGCTTTTAATCAATCAACTCAATCATCTAGATCAACTTTTACTGTGTAAATCCAACAACTAACTGTGAAGTGCCCAAGTTGCAATGGAACAAGATCCCAAATACCATTCACATGCAAAACCTCCTTTCCTTAACCATAGTTTGTCATAACCCAAGATGAGATAAAGCCTCATGAAGGGTGGAGGGGATAAACACAAAAGACAAAGTAGAAACAAAAGAAAAAAAAGATTAAGATAGTCAATGATAGCTCAAAAATTATAAATAAGATGTGGATTATAGGTAGACTGCATATCTTTACAAATGGCAATAAAAAATTGATTAGCAAGAGGCAGGACGTCGACACAATGGGAATCCGAAGCAAGGAATGAGTCAAGGTGGCCCATAGGAGTAGGATGTAAAGGAATGGCATCTTCCATATGGATAGTGTCAATGTCATTATTTGTGGGAATGATAGTAGTATCTGAGACGATAGTAACAAGAAATGTTAGGACTTGCATTAGGACTAAGAGAATCAAGAATAGCCATAGCTGGTGGTTTAATATAAGATAATAAGAGAATCTCCATAATCGGACAACTGTCTGAGTTGCGTTGAGAAAAGAAAGGAAAGATCTCAAAGAACGTGACATTGATAGACACAAAGTATTGACAAGTTACGAAGGAATAATATTTGTACCCTTTTTGAAGACGAAAATAACCAAGGAAGATATGCTTGCTAGAATAGGTGGAGAATTTATCTTGGCTAAGTGATAAGTTGTGGATAAAACATGTACATCCAAAGATCATAGGGTAAAAAGTACAGAGATTGAGTAGGGAATTAAATAGAATGGAGTACCTAGTGTTCAAGAATAGAAGATGGCATCTGCTTGATCAAATAATAGGTGGTGAGAACCGCAATTGCCTAAAAATGAATCAGAACATGATGATGGAATAGGAGGGTGCGAACAATTTCAACAAAATGCTTATTCTTCCTTTTAGCAACTTTATTCAGTTGAGGGGTATAACGGCAAGAAAACTAATGGAAGATACCCTGACTTGTCATAAAACTAGTGAAGGAAGCAGAAAAACATTCATGTGTATTGTCATTTCTGAACATTTGAATAAATGTATAAAATTGGTTTTTAATTTAAGCACATAAGGATTCAAAGATTAAAAACAATTCTAAATGATTTTTCATTAAATAAAGTAGCACAACTAAAATGCACCACTGGTAATCATCGACAAAAGTAACAAAGTACTAAAAACCTAAAACAAAAGCAACACAACTAAGACGTCACACTTCAATATGCATTAGCTGAAATAGCGACGTAACCCGATTATTGAGGCATTTAGAAAACGATAAACAAGAGGATTTCCTTAACTAACAAGACTCATAATTTATTGATGACAAGGAAGAAAGACTCGAGACCGAGAACATCTTCTACAACTTTGACAAGCTAGGATGACCTAAACAACCACGAAAGAGATCGAGAGAATCACCAACAATGCAAATTATAGAGATTGAAGGTACATTAAGATAGTAAAGGACCAGTGACTCACGTCTGACGCCAATCATCTGTCATGTCCCTCGATCCTGTAAAAACAAGTCATTAACAAATGTGATTGAACGATTTAAAGGACGAGTAAGTTTGCTAACGGAAACAAGATTAAAAGGCAACAAGGTATACACAGAATAGATTCTAAGGGTAAAGATGGAAAAGGGTGAGCATAACCAACTACTTTAGCAAGTGTTTGGACAAATGGCAACAAAGTAGGACTAGAATAATGAGAGCAAGTGAAGATTACCAGAGACGTGATCAGAGGCATCAACATTAAAGACCCATAGTCCACGAGAGGAAGACTGCCTAAAGCAAGTGATAGAATTTCTCGTTTGTGCGGCGGAAGATACAATTGAGGAAGACTGTTTGGCAACTTGGTACAGGAAATAGTCATTAAAATCAACATTGATCAGAGTCACAAATGGTTAAGGGTGCTCTATAGAAGATTTTGGACAAGTTTCAAAAGGATCAGCATGTACTATATTGGCAGTCCGAAGAGGTCATCCATGTAATTTGTAACACTTACCCCTTATATGCCCTCACTTATTGCAGTAATTATATTTGGGTCTTGTAATAGCCCAGGGGTAGAAATGTCAGGCGAAAGTGAGGGAGAAAAGAGAGAATTTTGAGATTTGAGGGGCACACACCCGTGTGCCAGGAGAGAGATGAGATATAAAAGTTTATTTCCCAGCTTTTTCCCGCATTTTTCTCCTTCAGCTTTCCTTCAGCTTTTCTCCTTCCTTTTTCCAGCGAACCCTAGATCAGAAACCACCCAGTCAGCTGCCATTGTTCCGGTTAGAGATCCAGACGCCATGGCAAGAGGTAAGTATTTCTTTACCTCTTCACTTAGGTTTCCAGCAAGCTTTTCTGTTTTTAAGTTTAATGGATACTTGCTGTGTGATGAGTATGTTTTCCCAGCATGATATGATGATGAGATGATGAAATGTATGATGATTTTGAGATGAATATGCAATGTATGTATGTATGTTGCTTGGGTATGCTGTTGATGAGAAATGCATGAGATTTGATGAGCCAAATGAGAAATGCATGAGTTGGGTATGTTTATTGGCATGTATATATGTTGTGTTGATGTTTAATTGAAGATTGGATGAGTTTTGGATGTGTTTGCGTGGGATTTTCTGGGTTTCCAAACGCATCTGCAGATTATGGGTTGAGCACACGACCGTGCGCCCGAGGGGACACGACCGTGTGGCCTCAAATCTGCATGGACACTGCCTTGCATCCTGCCCGTGTGCGTATGAAAATCCACACACACGCCCATGTGCCCGAGGGGACACGCCTGTGTGTGAGATCCCAAATCTGCACTCCCGTGTAGGCAAGACACGGGAGGGTGCTGAGGCAGACACACACCCGTGCAGTGTGATACACGCCCGTGTGCCCAGCCATGCACGCCCGTGTATTCGCACCACACGCCCGTGTGGTTAGCCTTTTCCTTGATTTCTTGAGAAAATTTCCAGAACGTTGCACGCCCATCAGCACGAGAAGCACACGGTCCCGTGTGCCTTGACACATGCCCGTGCACATTAGCACACACGCCCGTGTGGCTTAAGAAAGAAAGAAAAGAGATTTTTAATTAAAGATAAGCTACCCTAAGCTTTCCTAAGCGAAATCTAAGCATGCGAAACACGAGAATAACATGAGAAAATAACATATCATGCATGATTGAGAAACATTGAGCATGGCATGCCATACATGAGATATTTTCAGAAAGGGATCTACAGATCCAAGAGATGTTTTAAAAGTATATATATATACAATGTTCCGGACATCCGTTAGGGGTGGATACGAGGGGGCACCTGCGAGTTCGCACGCCCGCTAGAGAGGGAAACCATGGTTCGCTAGAGAGAACATAGTCATGCACGAGTAGATTTCTTATAGGTTTGAACTCATACGGCCAAGGTGCTGAATCCCTGTGTTCATCAGACTGGCCAGCATAGCAGAGTTATTTTTCAGATACAATACTTTTGATACTGTTTTCAGATATACTGTACGTATACATATGAGAATCTTCGGATCAGAGATTTTATGAGAAAGAGTTTTCAGAAAAGAGTATGTTTTCAGAAAATCAGGCCCGAGGGGCAAAGTTTTATTACATATGAGTTTTACATGACATCAGAGCATGCATACCATGTCATGTACCACATACATGAGAACATATGAGATAAGAGTAAAGTACAAAGCATAAAACACATGAGAATTCTGAAAACTTAATAAAGGAACAAAGTAAAGAAATAAGAGATAAGAAAGATTGAGAAATCAGTAAGCTGAGAATTCCGTGGTCTGATCGAGGATCAGCCTTTGCTTGATGACTTGTCTGTGTAAGAGATAGGAAATGCTTACTGAGTGATTTTGTCACTCACCCCTTCTTCTTCCTTTCTCTTTTGCAGGTCAGTGAGTTTTGGGGACTGAGATGCGACGATACAGCTGTGAGGTTTTGGGGACATGGCTCGGCAGCTAGCTTTATATTTTCGACTCATTTGCTTTGTTAATTGCATCTCATGTATTTATGTTGTGTGTATTTTATTATTATGCACTGTATGATAACATGATTTTAATACATGAGCAGCCTGGGATTTTCAGAAAAATTAGTATGACTTATTTTATTGTCATATTAATATTTTTACGCTTCCGTATATTAATGTTTAAAGTATTTTGAGTAGTAGTTAAATTCTTTTCCCTCGTGGGGATCTCCGTCACAGGCACATTTTATTATTATTATATATATATTTATATATATATATTTTATAGCTGCGCATAGGAGGCCTGGGGCGGGGGTCACTACAGGTCTCCCCTTGTCACCCCAATCTCTCTATTCATTTTTAGAGGACTATTGGGATTGAGAAGTCAACACTAATGAGTCAAAAGCTAATGACCTCGACACCATACTTAGAGAAGAAACTCAGAGAAGACAAGAGAACACATCATTAAGAGATGGCACAGAAAGGCTCGTAAGAATCTGATCTTGTACAAACACAAGATCGGGTCCAATGGCAATGACAGTGAGGACCATAAAGAATTTATCTTGTTGTGTTAAATCTTATGTTGTGGACTTATCAACAGATAATAGAGAATTGAATTTTGCTTTAAGAAAGGCTATCTTGCCTAAAAAGTTAGACATACTCAGTCTTTGTTGCTTCAAATTCACCAAACTGGATACAATCGAATACAACCTCTGAATGTCATTGATTTATGAGTTTGGCCTAGTTGGAATACCACATAATTTTCTGAGGAATAATTATTTTCTTTGTTTTATTGAACCAAAAAAAAAAACAACAATATATACTGTACTGATACAATCTTCAAGAGGAATTAAATCTACCTTTCCTAATTTGATTTGATACTTCCCTAACTAGCGTAGGATACAGATACACATATAGATACACCTAATCAATACACAATTCAACAATTTTCAAACATAAAAATATAGTAAGATAAGGAAATAAGAGTGACAGTTTTCGTAAAAGTTTCTTAGGTACAAAAAGAATCTTTTAAAGCTTTGGAACTCTACATTTTTGTAGATATCTATGAACTATTTTATTCTCATTGGAACAAATCATAGATTGTCATTATTTATAAAATTCATATAATTGAATACATTGGCAATGCTTAAAGAAAAGTGGACGCATGTATGCCATCAACCTAATAAATTATCATCTTTCCAACAATTTATTGCCAAAAACGATAACAACAAAACATGAGAACTAAAACAAGAAAATCCAGAGAAGAGAATAAATTAACCTCTTTGATAAATTTACACAGACTAAAGAATTAAAAAAAAAATCAATAGCTCTAGTGAAAAACCATAAGATACCTCAATTGATAATATTCATATATAATAATTTACAAAGAACAAACAAAGTTGTTTCCTATAGTATGGATAATGACCATTTTTTTTTGTCATATAATCGAAAGTTGTCTAATTTGGTTAAACAAAAGGTTTCCAATTTAAGTATACCCAACTAATAACCAAATTAGCAAGAAATTTGGAGTTGAGAACAAAGATTTTGAAGTCAATATGGCAAAGAAGGGGGGAATATGAGAAAAAATTATCTCCTTCATCTAGACAATTTAAACCTCTACCTAGTTTATCATCACTCACTATAATTAGCACAAAAATCACTTATTGGGTTTCAAACCCCCAAAAAATGTTTTAGATTGTTTTTGTTGAGTACTTTTCATGGTCAATTGTTACTTCAACTATTCTTTTTTTTTTTCTAATCTTAAAACTTATGTGACCTACTAAAGGCACAAATTTAAAAAGGGAACATCACATTTACCTGTTCCTGATATGCAATAGCCTCATTTGAGTGTCTCAATTTCAATTCAACAACTGATTGTATCTTCTCAATAATGATTTCCTGATTCAAAAGGCTTACCTGCATATCAATACATAACTCCTCTTGAATAACAGAACATAAACATATACTTTTACAATATACTTTGGGTACTTACATTGCATATGGTTACTCTTACCTAATGGAATACATGTCCTTACATAATATCATTTTGGCATTTTCATTATAAGTCTAAATATCAATGTGATACCTAGCCAGTATATTCCGTAGGCCACACTTGCAATAGCAATGGATATTCATAATCATATCTCTTTTATGCATCATATATGATACCATATACATATAATATAGGATAGATTGGAATCATTAAGTACACCAAAATAACTAGAACCCAAATCAAGCTCATGATTTCAATATCCCACTTTTTTTTAATAAGACATGCTATAGTTACGTCAAAAAATCAAACACAATATATATCTTAAAGGCCAACTACAAGAGGATTAGGTGAGTGGATAACAGGTAGACTTAGTTTAATTGATTTTATCTATGGGCTTACTATTAATCACTCTTAAGTTTGTGTAATGTCACAAAAAGAGGAAAAGTTCATGAGGGATTTTTTGACGAAGGAGTTGATAAACACAAGAGGATCCATTGTTACAAATTCGGAAACCCCAGCAAGCACTGAAGGCAAAGAGCCTATAGTTTTCTTGCTCCAATTTGAGCAAAGGGCTTTAGTAAATATTTATCCCGACATTGAAAAAGCAAAAGTTAGAGTTGAGTTTGTAGACAAAAACTTTTTCTCTGGATTTTACACAGCTATTTTCTACCTTCAAACATAGAGATTCAAAGTCTACTTTCTTCACTAAAGTATCAAAATCCAACAACAGGTCAACAATATAAAATCTTATACCAAAATGAAGTGAAAAGTTAATATTTAACCAACACTTTAACTGCTCCTCAAGTATACATTCAACAGGAATTACATATTATAGAAGTTTGTGTTCAAAGCAAAACAGCAACCACATCTAATAATTCAAATTACATCTGATGTAAGATTAGCAGTCCATGAGATAATAAAGAAACAAACACCATGTGAATCTAGTTCTAGAATAATTTAATGGTTGGCGATAAGCATAATTGAACCATGTTAGTACTCCTGTGGGGAAAAATGAACCAACTAAACTTTTTAACAATTCTTTAGCAAGCCTGTAATTGTTTCCCTTCTTTCTCTTTTTTTCTTTTATTTAAAAAAATACACGACATTACTTGAATCATTTGGCCATCCCCGCTAGCAACATAGTATAACAAGGAAATCAAAGCACCTACCTCTCGCTTTGTCGGGTGCACATTCACATCAACATGCTCAGATGGTAATACAATTGACATGTAGATGAAGGGTTTTGAAGCTTTAGGCAAAGTTGCAGTATAAACAGTTTCAATAGCTCTCTTCAAAGCAAAACACTCAACCAACCTATCTGTAGTATAAAAAAAATAGAGGAACATAAACAAAGCTTAGGGATGAGAATCCATTAACTGTATGCTCAACTAAAACTAAACAAAAAATAAACCAGATTAAAAATTTTTGGTCTGAGAGAATAAGATAATAGATAAATAAATAATCTGTATGATCTCCAATCATTTTACTTACATCAATAAATATTTTTTCTTTTATTCAACCAAAAGTGCCTTGAATTTGCACAAATTAACTTTAGGTTAAAACAAACTTCTCAAAAAAAGCATAAATAAATAATGCATATGAATACTTAATCCAGAATATTCTACCTTTCAAAATTATAACAACAAATCCAATGTGTAGAGAGAACACATCCTTGTAAACCACATAAACACTTTGTAATTCTCAAGAATTGAATAGATCACACATACCATTGATAAAAAGAACCATTGTTGTTTTCTTTGCCACATAATTTGAATCAGATATGAAGCCGTCCATTTTAAAAGACGAACTTGAGGAATCACTGTCTGCAACTTCTATATTCATCAGACTGCGAGCAACCGATGCCCCATAGACAGTTCTAATAGAATCAAGCCTTGATGATGTAGTAACTGAGTGAACATCTGCTCTTGCAGCTCCATGCTATACTATGTCAACGAGTTACAAATGCTTTACCAAGTCATCAACAGAATTTGCAAATAGTAAATAACCCATTACCCATTTGAATTATAACAATGATGTGTAACATATATGCTAACCTTTCTGCAAGAGAAGCCCACATTTATATGATGAATGGCTAACCGGCTTAACAAATCAACAATTTTTGTATAATCATCAGAAGAATTTTGCAGTGTCTTCCTCCGAGCAATCATGTTGTAAAACAAATTCTCCACCTTGGAACCAATATTAAAATAATATAAGAACAAGAAAAGGGGAAACAAATAAAAGTAAATTAGAACTGCCAATTGTACAAAGTTCACATAGGAAATTCATACTGTACAGAAAAATCAGTTATCTCATACAACTTCAATCTAACTAGAATCCAATCAAAGTCGTTAGAAAAAATCATAAACCACATTACAACCATGAAGAACACAAAATCAAAATTGTTACTAAAATTCCTCAACTTCCACATAGAAACAAAAGGTCTCCTTCATACCATTATCTGCGTTCCTTTTACAGCAGCACATGGCTTTGGTTCATGCTCGATCACACCATCTCTGTATGATACCCTGAACAGAAAAACAGTTCCAATTAAAACTTTAAAACAAAAAAAAAAAAAAAATCCTCCATTAATTACCAAGAAAATAAACTTAAATTTTTAATTGTTGAAAAATTTACACAAAATTTGTGAGACACACCTATAACCATGCAACTGCCCTTTGGTGATGGTTGTAACGGTCACGTGACCAACATAAGTCATACTGGCCAAAGCTTCTCCTCTAAATCCCATGGACTTAATCGACTGCAAGTCCTCATACTTTGACAACTTGGACGTAGTGTGCCTCTCGCAAAGTATGGGCAAGTCCTCATACTGAAAATTCAAACAAAGAAAATTAATATTTTCCGTTTGGTTCACGAGAAGAGAGAAGAAAGAAAAATTAATAATAATAATAATAATAATAACAACAACAGTTATATTTACACGAATTCCGTGGCCGTCATCAGAAACTTGAATGAGCTTGAGACCACCGTCCTTGACGACGACGTTTATGGAAGTAGAGTTGGCGTCAAGGGAATTCTCAACGAGTTCTTTAACGGCGGAGACTGGGCGTTGAATAACCTCACCGGCTGCAATGCGGTTGACAACGGACTCTTCTAGGCGTTGGATTTTGGGCGGCTCTAACGACACTTCCGCTCTCTCAGTTTCCATGTCGTCCATTTGGAGAAAATTGTCTTCAATCCCCACCACCGGAGGGAAAACTTGTAAAATGGATCGTGCACTTTTTTTGGGCACGGCCCAGTCTTACGAGGCCCCAAATTTGTAGGCTACGCCAAGCCCCACAAATACATGGCTGTATAGCAAACCTTTCCGATATAATCATAATATAATTAAAAAAAAAAAAAAAAAGAAATCGTTTTGTTACCTTATATAAGGGTGGATTCAAATCAAAATAAATTTAAGTTCAAATTCATTTAAATTCGACTCAGTTCTATAAAAGTTGAATTCAAACTTCGGTTTGAGTTTACGAAATTTAACTATTTTAAATTTAAGTTTGTCTTACTTAAGCTGAGTTAAACTCAAACTTGATTCATCAACCATCTCAAATATTCAGAATGATATTATTTTTATACATATTAGGTAAAATAATGTTATTTTATTCGATTTAAACCATTTTCATCAATTCGCAAGTTTCACAAATTAAGTTCATTACAAGTTTGAGCTTGAGCTCAAACTCAATAAACTGAACTTGCGAATTTCAAGCTTAAGCTCATTTCAAATTGGTGAATAAGAGTTCATTTCAAATTTGTTTAAATAGAATTCAAATTCAATCCTAAACTAATCCAATTTGAATCCAACTCTACTCCCCTTTTTTTTTTTTCAAAAATTTTCTTATAAATACTAATAATTTTCTTTTATACCTTTTACGTAACGACTTATTTTTTTCAACTTTCTTTCAACACTTAAGCTCACATAATTTGTCTAAATTTATCAATTAATTTTATTTTTATTTTATATTAATATTTATTTATTTCAGGCAATTATGTTTCTCTCATCATATTTATTTTAAAATAGATTTAAATTCAAATAAATTTAATTTTTTTATTATTTTGATAATAAGTAAAACTTACCAGTTGGTGAATCACTTCATTCTAGTCAATTATCTTTCTTTCATCACATTTATTTTAAAAATATTCAAATTTAAATTAATTTAATTCTTCTACTTATTTTAATCATGATGAAAATTCATAACTTAATAAATCACCAAATAATGAACCACAATCATAACTACAATTACCATTGCCACTATCAGAAAAAAAACAATAAAGTCTATGGTTTGGAAGCATATAGTCAAACACAAGAATTAGTTAGTGATAAAATTGTTTGACACAGCGTGTAAATATTATGGTTTTACTTTAACATGCATGGGTATGGATATTATCAGACATCTTTATTGACATATAAACGAGCATTGCAAAAATTGTCACTTCACTTGAAAAAGGAAATAACATATTTCTTTTATGAGAGCAATATCAATATGTGAATCATCTATTAGTCCATATATTACTGCAAGATTTTTGCTTTGGATATAGTCAACAAAATATGAAACACTATATGATCGAATGCATTATCACAACCGATCAACCTTCTTTTATTTGGTAATGACATTATTTTAGAATGGTTCATATAATGTAGTATACATCCTACTTTTAGACGACTCCTAGATTTGATAGAATTTACAAATAAATGAAATTATGAATTATAAATCAAAATAGTGAATTCATGGGGTTATTTCATTGGCTTTTAATTTATAGGCATCGAGTAACAAAGATTTAGGATGCACTTATACAGTTAGTCATTATACTAATTCATGATAATTTAAATTGAAAATTCTTATATTTCATGTTTAATGATATTCACGTACTAGTCTAACAATTTATGGAGAGTTAGTTCAAATTTTTATTGATTATTATAAAAATAATAATCACATTTTATGATGTATCATCAAATGATAGAGTTATTGAGTTAATGTTGCAACATTTAACGTTTTGTAGGACCTGTTGCTATATATATCACCGCTGCTAGTTCTTGTGCTTAGTCATGCAAATAATGAGCTATTGATTCATTTTATATTTAAGAAAATGCTAAAGATTTATATACACAGCATAAATCCTACGAAAAAGCTGCTAACTATAAAATACATGTAAGTGGAAGCTGAAAACATTTAATAATATCAAGGTGGGTTTAAAAGGAAACTTATAAATATATTTATATATATACATGTATATATATGTACATGTGTATACACTTACAACGTATAAAGTACATGCATGCATCTTGTACAACTAGTTTTGAAAACTTGCGTGTACATGAAAAACCCTATCAGGCATTCTATACATCAAAACTGGAGCCTTCTTCCTACAACCATAATGGACTCGAGCCTCAACAGCACCAACTATTAACTTGCAAGAAAGAAAGAAAAGGGATGAGTGATAACTCACTCAGCAAGCATTTCCTACTTCTTTCTACCTCAAGCAAACAATTAAGTTGAACTCATATTAAATTTAATTACTTATTCTTACTATTTAGACATTCTGAATCATATTCATTCTTTTTACCTCATTTAAGCTATGAGATGAATGTCATGATATGAAACCATGTTGAAAACATACTATGGGCCCTTAGCCAGTTTCTGAATTCATTCCTAATTTATCTGAACATAGCTATAGAGATCAAAAGATCTTAAGTTGGGAAAAATAACTTAAAATCATGCAACTGAACGTCTATAGTGCTGATCAGACTGATGAATATAGGGATTTGACATCTTGGCCATGTGGGCTGAACCATACCAATGAAATGCCAATAAGTTGAAAATATACATACCAATTCTTAGACCAGTAAGCTAAAGCTAAACTAATCTGACTGTAGTCATAAAGTTGAAATCCCACAGATGCCCCTTCGAATTCACCCTACTAACTAACTTGGATATCGAACTGTAAATGTTGCATACTGATGTAAGTGGATCCCTTAATTCATTTCTAAAAACACTATTTAGCATGCTCTGCTATGATATACTCATGATGCATTGTGTTCACTCTTTTCATCTTATTTCATTTCCTATAATCCTTTACAGTTGATATAATAAGTTTAATATGCTTTATGCTTCATTTTAAATCAACTTATCAAGTTTCTACTTATGCACGGGTGTGCATGAGGATTCACAGGTTGTGTGCCAGCCGTGCAGCCTAGTCGTGCTAGCTTTTGGAATTCAGATTAATTTCTCTTTTATTGTTAATGTACGGTCGTGACCTTCGGGCGCACAGTTGTAACCTCCTTATATTGCAATCGTGCACTAATCATGCACACGAGTGTGACTCTGTACTTACAAGGGTGCACGAGCATGTGTCTACAGGCGCAAGGGCATGCATCTTACCCTGTTTCAATATTTCACACCTGAAACACGTAGAATATTGTCCAATGCTTAGCATATCAGTAATCAATCTATTTCATTCATTTCCAGCACTTTAAACAACACATAAACACATACCAATTTTATCCATAGCACACAACATCATAATAAATCCTCAAAACTTCTCAAAATGCATACCCATACATATAAACACATCAAGCATGCTAATGGGTAAGAAATACCATCACAATCACTTCATTTTCATCATATCAACATATAATCAAATCATCTAATCACAAAGACATGCTGAAAACACTAACTTACCTCAAAATCAGTAAAAACCCACGCTAGGAAATGCAAGAAAGAGGCAAAGAAATACTTACCTCTTACCATGACAACTATCTTCTCTCTTCTGCCAAAATCTCTTACCCTCTAGCTAGATTAGAATCCTTCTACTACTGATTCACACCCCTAGGGTTGGGATTCTCTGAAAATGAAAATGAGAATTTGGATGAAAATAAGCAAATAACGGGTGAGAAATGTTTTCAAGCTACTTTCTCTATCATATTACAAACATGCATGGGTGTGCACACTAACATGCACGATCGTGTATGAGAAAAAATAAAGAAACTTTATTTTCTGTGCTTCGTATGAACGAAACCTCTCAAAGAGAATCATGCACAAGCCACACTAACCTTGAAAACTCATCATCTCATCCCCAAACTCTTCCAACTTTAAATCTATCACAAAATCTTGCATCTAACCCCAATTTCTAACTAAAAAGACATTTTTAATCCTAGGATGTTACACATTTACAATATAGATGTAAAATTTTTCACATTAGATGTATATGTCGAATAACAAACTCAATTGCACAAGATGAAATAAAATTAACTCAAGAAGAAATATACACAATTAAGCATGTAACTAATACTATTTCCTTATCTCATTTACATTTATAATAATATCATATAATTTATAAAACAAATACGATTAAAAAAGTGTTAACACCCAAAGGTATGTCTAAGGGCTTTTTAATTATTTCTTAGCTTTAGGATTGTTTTAGGGCTTAGAATTGGTTAGAGAGGTCAAAATAGTTATTTATGGGCTTACTTGGTAGACCTCAATTAATCCATGCGTACAAATAAAAAAGATGGAAAATTGGTTTACAGACAAACACATGACTATGTCCCTTATGCATGCATTATTGTGCATGATAAGTGATTCAGGGCCTATATGAGTGAGTTGTTTTTTCGAATTTTTCATATGAAACACTTTCTTCCAAATCTCGTCAAGATTCACGAGCACACTTCATAGATTTTTGAGTACCTTCCATCATGGTTGACTCTTAGCCCTAATCAAAGTTCAAAAAAGAGAGAGAAAGAAAGTTAGGCAGCTAAGGTAAGCAGAATTCTATCACAATTTATGAACTATGATCAAGAAAAAGTTATAGAAAATTATAATCCTTGCCCTTTCAGATTTCTCACAAGTATTTGAAATAAAATGTGGTGCAAGTGGTGTAGGTATTGGTGTAATTCTAACTCAAAATAGAAAACCAATAGCTTACTCTAGTAAGAGGCTCAATAAGTCTATAACACTTATGACAAAGAGCTCTTTACCATAGTGAGAGCTTTAAACCATTGAAGCCATTATCTTAAACCAAAATAATTTGTTTTCTATTTTGATCATCAAGCATTAAAGTTTATCAATGACTAACACAAGCTTCAACCTTGACATGCCAAATTGGTAAAGTTCTTTTAAACCTTTTCCTTTATTTCATAACATAAGCAAAGAGCTAACAATGTAGTAGTAGTTGCTTTATCTAAAAGGTATGTTTGTTATTCCTACTTGTTTCTAAAGTTTTAAGATTTGAATTGATGAAGTTATGTTATGAAGAAGATGTAGATATGAACCATTACATGTTTGAATGTAAGAAACCTGGTTATGAAGATTATATGATGCATGATGGTTATTTATTTAAGGGCAAAAAATCATGTGTTCCCAAAATTAGTTTTAAGGAAATGATATTGAGGGAAGCACATGAGAGTGGGTTGGCTGAACATTTTAGAGTTGTTAAAACCTTAAAAGTTGTTAAGAAACACTTTTATTGGTCTAAAATGCTAAGAGATGTGCAAGCTCTTATATTTAGATGTGAGACTTGTCAAAGATTTAAGAGATAATTTAAGTCGAGTTTTTATGTGTTTTTATTTACTTTTATTTACTTTCAAATCACCTTAGGAAGACATTAGTATAGATTTTATGATAACATTTCCTATGACTTAAAGGAATAAGGATTCCATTATAGTTGTTGTTGATAGATTTTCAAAAATGGCTTATTTCATCTTATGTAATAAAAGTGACAATACTTCTCAAATCTCTCAATTATTCTTTAATAAGATTGTTAGATTGCATGGTATTCCTAAGATAATTGTATTAGATAGGGATACTAAATTTTTAAGTCACTATTGGAGAAGTTTTTACAGAAAATTATAAAGTACATTGCTTTTTAGTACTTCATATCATCCACAAATTGATGGTCAAATTGAAGTAACTAATAAAACTATGGAAAATATTTTAAGAAGTTTGGTTAGAAAACATGTAAGAAATTGGGATTTGAAATGGAACATACATAATTTCATTATAATAAGAGTATATGTACCACCACATGCCATACACCATTTGAAGTTGTATATGGTTTCAATCCTTTGATTCTTATTGATCTTACTTCTTTGCCAATTAATTTCAAATCTAGTGTTGATGCAAATGAAAATATCAATCAAATAAAAGAGGTGCATGAAGCTTTGAAATTACAAATTGAAAAAATCAATGAAGGTATTAAAACAAGAGCCAATTAGTATAAAAAGCCTAGATTATTTCAACTAGGAGATTTGGTATGGATAAACTTAAAAAATGAGAGGTTCTCGAACAAAAAGAGAAGCAAATTGGCTCTAAAGGCTGATGGTCCTTTTGAAATCCATGATAATATAATGATAATGCAAATGAGGTAAAATTTTTATTTGGATGATAAAAAGCCTTTTAGTTGAAATCCTTGATAACATGAATGATAAAAAGCCTAGAATATGGTAAATGTTCAATAACTTTCAATGTAGGAGACCTTAGCCTTTATTTGGAAGATGATTCAAATTTAAGAGCAAATCCTCTTTAACCTTTGTAGGATGATATAATTGTAAGCCTTAAAACCCTTGTAGACATTGAAAGTAGAAGTAAGCTTTTTGGAAATGCAAGCTATAAAACCCTTGCTTTTTTTTTTTTTTTTTTGTTGATCTTAGTTGTACTCAGCTAAGCTTTAAAACCCTTGGATTGAACATGTTGACTATCATGATAAACCTCTAAGCATTTATTCCATAGAGTTGCCTTCATTAAGTAGTGATCAAGATCCTTTTCAAGACTTCTCCAAGTCTTTAAAAAGTTTTAAGTTTATGTCAAGCGCTTCTAAGAAGTAGTTAACCATCATTGAAGCTCAAGGGACCCCAAAAATTGGTGAAGAATTAAAGTAGTTCTACCTTGACCTCCACATTGCAACACATTACCACAACACCCAAGTTTTGGAATGTAGCAAATAGCTTGTCACAACACCTCAATTTTAGAATGTGAACATTTTTCTACACTATAGCTCGATTTCAACCTGTCACAATATGCCTCGTCTCAACCAACTACTATGCTATGTGATGTTATGCTTAGTTTTCAACCCCGTAATTATATGATCAATTATCATGTAATTAACTTTTTAAGGACATTTTAAACATTGTTTTAACTTTTGTAAAACCTATATAAAAGGCTTCTCTCTCATGTAAAAGTCTAATATTACTGTTTATGAAAAGCTTACAGCTTTTTTCCTGTAAATTTATAATATTTCATGTCTTGTATTTTTCAAATCTTTATCCAATCTTATTGCATGGAAGGTTAGTGGTGATTATTGAGTCAAGTTGGTGAATGATCTTTCCTTTAAACTTGATTCTTCATCTTACAACTTTAGTTTATAAGTAAGTTTTTTTATCATTGCTCATATGGAATTAGCCTATCTTTTAACTTTCTACCCTAGTTTGCTTAGTGCCTTGTGTGTTGGAATCCCTTGTTATTGCTAGGTCAATTGGTAAAAGGTAACATATCACTATTCTCTCTCCGAAAACCACTCATGTTCTTGACAACCTTTCTTCTCTTCCTTGGTGGTGATAAAGTGTAAAGGTCTTGAAGTTTTGAGGTTTAGCTACATCAAATCTAGTGCAAGGAAGTAAAGTAATGTCCTAACTTTGCAATATATTATGTTATATTGCTTTGTGCTTTATGGCTATGCTTACACATGCTCTTTGCTCCTTGTTTTCATCATTTCTTTTACGTTTTGTCACTGTTTTTCTACACAGTTCTTGGTGAAGAAGAGAATATTTACAAGTTCATTAGAGTACTTTATAGGCTAAACAAGTTCCAAAAGCCTAGTATAACAAAATTGATGCATATATACTACAACAAGGCCTTCTCAAAAGTGAAAATAAAGCAACATTGTACACTTTGAAGTTTAGAGATAAGGTACAACTAATGGTATCTTTATATATTGATGATCTCTTGGTGATAGCTAGAGAAAATTATGGTGAAAAACTTCGAAGTGAAAATAAAGTAGGAATTTGAAATGCCTAATTTAGGAGAAATGAAATACTTTCAACATATGGAAATCTGCTAATCAAGTAAAGACATTTTCATTTCTCAAACAAAATATGCTTGGGAAATTTTGAAAATGTTTCAAATGGACAAAGCGAAACTAGCAACAACTCTACCAATTGTGGATGAAAAACTAGTGAAAGAAGATGGAATTGAAAATGCAAAATGTTTCTATTTATATAAGCATAGTTGGCAGCCCATTATACTTACTTGCAACAAGATCAGATGTCATGTTGTCAGTTAGTGAACTGTCAAGATTCTTGCAAATTCCAAGTAAAATTCATTTTGGAGTGGCTAAGAGGGTTTTAAGGTACATGAAAGGCATTAATGAATTTGAACTTTGGTTCAATAAAAATGAAAGTGGAGATTTGCAAGGTTATGTAGACAATGATTAAGTTAGTAGTACTAATTACTCAAAAAGCACATTAGGCTATGTTTTTTTTCATTTTGAAGTGGAACTTTTTCTTAGAACTCCAAGAAACAAGAGGTGGTGGCTTAGTCATCAGTAAAAGCTGAATACATCTCAGCTACAAATGCTCCCAATCAGGCTATTTGGCTCGGAAAGATTCTAGCAGATCTTTGACATCTTTAAACAAAAGCATTAGTGATTTGGGTTTGCAACAACTCAACTAGTGCCATTACAAAGAACTTTATTCAACATAGGATGACTAAACATATTGAAGGCAAATTTCATGCAATCAGAGGAGCTGAGAAGATTGGAGAAATTAGACTTGAACACTATAGCTTGGAGGAACAAATTGCAGACATTCTTGCAAGAGCTCTTCCAAGAGCTTAGTTTGAATTGCTACGATTAATGCTTGGAGTCTTCAAGAAGAATATCAAGGAGTGTTAACCATTGACATTCCTCTAGAAGTCTAATTATTACTTTATTTTATTTCAGTTTGTTTGTGGTTTTTCAAAAATAAGAATTGTAAATCCTTGTTCTCAGTCAAGGATTAGTTAATATTAGTGGTTTGTCATGGAAAAATTATAGAAAGTAATTTGTGGCTGGTAAGTACGAGCTTGTCATGGAGAAATATAGTGAATCAATTTGTAACTTGTAACTAAGAGCTTGTCACGAAGAAATGATAGAAAAGCTCCACCATTTTGTACTCTTATATGTATGCTAAGAGTGGAAAGATAGATGATGTTCACAGGACTTTGGATAGGATACTGCTATAAATCTTGTAATTACAAGGTTTTAAAATTGAAGCTGGATGGAGGTTGTTGGTGAAAATCACATCTCCATATCAAGTGATAAACATTTATCGGGATAATGCTGACCTTACCAATTTTGCTAGTGGGCGTCCTCTGGATACAAGGCAAGGTTTTTGTGTTTGTCCATGCTAATTAATAATGCCCACATTTTCCCTGGATACGATGGCTGGCTGGCTGGCTGCCAAGGTATATGACAACTGTCAAAAGCAATTCTTGGTTAGGCAAAGTCTCCAATCTGACGGTCCTATGAATGACAGAATCATAATTGCGATAACTTCTGCAAAATATCCATGCCCAGCATAAAGAAGAACAACGACTTGAAACTAATTCCCAAGTAAAAGCTTTATCAACCCAGTAGACAACGAGCCATTCATCATCCATCTAAACAACACTGGAAAATACCCACATCCGCATTTACGTTCACCATGTCTGTGCTCGTAAAAATTTCAAGAAACAGGACAAAATGCATGTGGTTGGTAACACATCTGTGCTCATCAAAACATGGCTATAGTCGTTAAGATGATGAATCAACTTGAAACAAAAACGTTCCATTGTGTTACCATTGGTTGGTAAAATAAATTTGCTCAAGATAAAGCCATGTTATATACATCTTTAAACGAGACTGAATTGTGGAATCCACTTTGATGAAGAACGGCTATTTTAAACAGTGTCAGCCAATTCTCGTCCCTTGGATTCAAAGGGGAAGAGTAATATGCATACTACTGAAAAAACAACTACAGACTCCAACACAAATACGGCTGCTGTTTGATGGCAACTAGTGATCATTTCCACAGCCACCAGGGGGCATACCATCCCTCCGATTCTTCCCATCGCACTTGCAATGCCACAGCCGCTTGCCCTCACTGAAGTGGGATATGCCTGCCAAAGAAAATTAAAGGCAAAGGGGTTAAAAGTTTGATAACTGAGAGCAAAAATATTGGTGTCATATAATATTAATGTCAAGATATTGGATTTCAATATTATTCATACAATGTTGCTGCAACCTATCGTAATATATCGAATGGTACAGCCACTTGCAGAACGAATAGAAAATAACCTAAAGGGATTTGGTCATAAGACTTAACATCATTTCTGTTGCAGGCAACATCACAGAATGCTATGAAAACAGAAGTTGGCATCTACAAATGATATAAATATCAGACAAGCAGTAAAAAGGGCACATCAATAGACCATAGAGGATTAAGAAAGGCCAATAATAAACATGTTCAAACATTAATGCTTGTCAACACATATATGCATGAAAGCTTGCTTCTATAAAGTTGACTTAGGACATGAGAATTCAAATGAAAAGATTGCAGGCCTAAATCTTGTAATTTTATACAAGTCGTTTTTTCATTGTATCTGAGAAAACCTTTCTATCTGAACTTAATAGGTTGAATATTGGCAATGATTCTTTAAAAGCACAAAAATAAAAAACTGGGTCCTCTTAAAAATAATAAATCAATAGAATAGGAAAAAAAACCTCTGGGGCATAGATACTGGCGACTGTGAAGGTTCCATTGGCAAACATCCGAGCTCCAAATAATAATGCTGTTGTAAAAGTTGCAGGCTGATGAATAATCAGTGGTACGAGAAACATAAAAGTCAAAACAGACATAATAGTCATGGACATCTTGCGACCAACTCTGTCCACAATTAATGCAGAGAAAAGAAGACCAGGAAGCTCTGGAAAAGAAATTTTAAGTTAATTTTATAGAACAATCACACATGTAAAAGAAACTTGACAATGATCACTGCAAAGAACAAAAACAAGAAATAGATATAAGAGATGCATTACCTGCCAAGCTAGTGATAAACACATTAATGTACAAACTTGCATCCTCAGCTTTTCGCAAAAACAAGAGCATTGAACCACATTTAGTTTGCTTGCTACTTAGCTCTGATGTCAACAAGACAATCCCATAATATAAGAATGAATTTCCAAAGAAAAGAACCCAAAGCAGTAAGGTAGTTTTAATTAATCTTGATGACAAAAGCATAAAAAATGGAGAGCCTCCAGATTCAACTTCGGTCAATTTGTTTTCAGGCGAAGAAAGCAGAGGCTTATGTTCTGGAATAACAAATCCATTATCCAGTCTGGCATGGTGATCACAAAAAAGCATTCCAGAAGGAAGATTTGTCCTGTTCCTTATGGCTATTTTCTCCAGAATGTGATGAGCATCAGAACTCCTACCAGCCATGCATAAATACCTTGGAGACTCGGGCACAAGACCAAAGAAAAGCAGCACAGCAATTGAGGGTACAGAGGACAAGACTAGAAGCCACCTCCAATTTAATCTTGGCATGACAAACTGCAATAAAAACAAAATTTTTGAAGTTTTATGCTCAGCCTTCAAGATTTCCAGTCTTAGGGACTAGCACATCATTTGAACAAATTCTATAACTTATGAGAGCTTGCATATTCTGAACAACAAAATTAATGACCGATGATTCATATATTAAAGGTTTTAAGAGCATTCATTTCATCATAGTATGTTAGATTATCAATTTACTAATGAGGGTTTCATGAACACTAATAAGCATCTTTAATTCCCTGCTTCAAACAGCCTTGAAGATGAGTTTGCCAATTGTAGCTAAACATGCTCTAGTTCATCACTTTGTCAGCCAAATCTTTTCTAAAAAACCAAGGTTCAACTGACGTTGAAAGTTCACTTCAGAAAGTACAGTTTGAGATGGGTTTGGATAGGACTCAACAGCGAGATTCTGTTCTGTGCTTGAAGAGTCTCTATTCCCTGCTTTTTCTCTCCTTTCATTTCATACTGAACGGGATTTCAATTGCAGTGTCACATGATGAGAGAAAGAATATATATTTCCATAAGACAAAGTACAGCTTGCATGGTTACCACTATCAAATTATATCTGACGTGCTACTGAGGAGAATATAGGACGAACTTTAACAAATGAATAAGTACAGTGTTATATACAGCTAAGTAAATAATTTGCTTTAACCACTTGGAATACACAATTGATGATGCCAATGGCAAACCAAACTCACATGAATCAAGAGTTTTCTGTTTTCAGTCAAATAAGGAACAGCAAACCCTCCCAGAAAATAAGTCAAGTTCACACTCAAAATTTTTTAACTTGAAGCAATCTGAAAGGGTCTGACAGATACTGAAGAAGCAAAAGACCAATTATAATCTGCTGACAAGCTAAATCAAAAAAGCAAAGATCAAAACTCAGGAAACTTATTGATATCTACAAAGAAGCTATCCTGTTGATGATAGTTAGCATAGATAGATGGGGACAGAGAAATTTCATCACAGGTAAGATAAGGTTTCGAAATAAAAGCAACCAAACAGAAGGAAATGATACAGGGAACAGAGACAAACCCATGCAAGTGAAGCCTCAGATATCGTTCCAAGTGTCCAGAAACCTGATATAACAACCATCCACATGCCTCTATTGGAAGCAGGTACAAATTCTAGAAACCAGGTTAAGAATACAGGCCCAGCGCCTAGGCCAAAACCAACTAAACCACGGAGAGTAACCAATGATATATAGTTCGGGGAGAAAGCACTTAATAACCCAGTCACACTAGCTACCACAGCTATGCCAAGAAAACCCTTCCTGTAATAAGCAAATGGCACAAGTCTATTAGAAATAAGATTCCCCCAATATGATCAAAAGCACAAAGGAATTAGTAACATTCAACAATGACTCCAATATCAAGCATATATAAAGTTCCAAAGAAAGAAATCAGATTTACAAGTTACTTCTTCAATAGAATGGACCTCACTCTAAATTGATTGGTCTAACTACTTAAGTTTATATTAAATCAGACAAACAAGTTTAATCAATGTTACAATATGCAAGCCTAGTTTATGTTCAACATAAGCACACATATGAAATCTGGTGTACTCAAGATAATACCCTCAGCTGAAAGGGTAATAAACTTTAAAGTACACAAATCAATAGAGATGAGCAAAGACGTGCACAAACAGCTACTGTGTGATTACAAAGAATACTGTTGCATAAAATATGTTAATAGTCAACTAGCAACCCCTGAATCAAATCCAAAGACTCGTGCTCACTGAAGATGTCATACTAATTCAAAATGTAGATTTCTTAAGCTAAATGGAATCTTAACGAGGTACCTGTGACTTTATATAAAAATCTAAGCTTTTTCTATTTAACCAACAAAACAGAATAAAAATACTATTCAATTGCAAAACCAAGGCTCATAAAAGGTCCAATAAAGATTGCACAGACTTCTAATAAAAATTAGAACAAATAAATAAGAATATTGATCAGAAATACACACATTACTGATATTAAAAGCATATTCACAATTACGAAAAAAAAAATTAAGACGCACATTAAAGTATCAACAAAGAGGGTTATGGGATAAAACGAACGCGCCTTCTACCATAATTATCTGATATGAAGCCCCAGGAATATGAACCAAGAAGCAGCCCAGCAAATACAACAGTGGTTAAAAGTGATTCTTGACTAGATGAAAGTCCCCACTCTGACTTAATTGCAGGTCCTATGAATGACAGAATCATAACCTCCATAGCTTCTGCAACCAAACCCAGTCCAGCAAAAAGAAGGAGGAGAAATTGAAACTTCCCAAACCCCACATGATTAAGTGCTTCATCAAGCGTATACGCAAGCCTTTCATCATCCATCTCAACACCAACCCCGGCAAAAATAAATAAATACCCGTGTTATACGCTCCCAATTTGAATAAAGATTGAACTCAGCCGGGCTTGGTAATAAAAATTTCAGAAATATGAGGGCTTGTCTGTTTTAAAACGAGGGGGAAAAAAAAATAGAAATAACCTCAAAAGTCAGAAACTTGCCGAATACAGTGTTCAACTAGTATTCATAAAAATAAAATAACTTGGCTGAGTATTTCCCATCCAATGTTAGACGGAATGACAGATTCTCACGCCAATTTCCCTCCTATCACATTAACGTCGCTAAGCAAGAAGAAGAAGCTGCATTAACGTGGGCTTTCAACACTGATGACATGACATTAATTATTTCTTATTGTTTTTTTTAACTATTTCTTTGCTTGACTATCACTCCAGTTGTAGCGTGCGGACATGTAAATGGGTATAAATACCTACCACCACAGCCAAATAATCATCTCTTGGAGTTGTTTACTTGTTTCCACTTGTATTGTTTCCATTCTCTCCACCACGATGCTTGCCGTGGTTCAATCCCTAATCCACTAAAACGGACACAATATTTAAAGTAATTCAACCAGTGTTGTTTTAACAATGCCACAAATTAAAGAGATCGCGAAGGTCTCCCATCGCACACACACATGCGAGCTCCAAGAAAAAAGCCTATTCTTAAATGATTGATAAAGAATAAAATATTTGAAATGAGTTATATATCTAGCATAAGGTGAAACTCCTTAATACAAATTCCCATGTATTACATCTAACGGTTGTGGTCAGTAACTAACCAAACGAACATCAATTAGACATGACTCCTATATATTTATCGATCATATGAAAGTATGTGTAAACTTCTTACCGAAAAATGCAAGAAAAATTCAATAATTTAGTATATCTTTCTAGTATTTATAAGTTGTTTTTCCTCTCATTATCATATTTATATATAAAAAAAAAAACTATCTTTTTCTACAAAATTGGGATCATTTTATTAATATACTTATTCACTTTTAGTTTAATTAGAATAAAAATAAATTTAAATATCATGTTTGAACTAAAAATACTTAAATATATTTTAAATATAATTGTTTCTCTTAATCATGTAAATATGAAATATCAATACAAGTGAAGGTGAGTCGACGTTAAGTTAAGTTTATCACTACAATTAATGTATTATACATAAATATTATCTCTCATAGAAATCTAATTACCTTCTTAAAGACTATTATCTAAAATCAAGTGCTTAGGACACTTCCTATTATATGTACAACAATTAATAACACTGTTAGACATATTGAATATTCGAGCTATGCACAAGTGAAATATAAAAGTAACCTCCTATAATTGTTTAAGTGTTGAATTGTAGCATAATAGTAGTAGCCTCTTTCTTTCAAATGTAAGGCTCCTCTAGACTATATGAATTATATAATTGATAGTGTATGTGACCATCAAAATTCAGGGTTCCTTATATACATTCTTTCTATCAGATAATGTATCTGCAGGGGATACTAGAGAGGTGGACATGAACCAATTAATTAAGTCATTTCTCAAGAAACCTTGCATTTATTGATTCCACAATTTCAGCCTTATTTGATGTACATTACAATAAAAAATATAACAGCTAATTATTTTACTTTAAATTAAAAATAGTTGCAAAACTTGATTTATAACAATTAATATGAACTTAGTAGTCAAAATTAAGTACAATTTTTTGGTTTCCTACTTTCTGGGTAAAAGTAAACAATAAGTTACTGAAATTAATTTTTTTCCAATTAATTTTTGTAGTTACAAGTGATTTTGTTTTGGCAAAGAAGTGTTTGGTTGCGAAATAGAGAAAAAATTACTCTACCCCTTTTGACGGATTTATGATCCTACTTGTGATCTGTAGCATCCCAGTTTTAGAAAAGCCCTTAGGGGTAGAGTTTTGGGATTAGAAATAGAATTCAGAGATAGATTGGGAGTTCAGCAGAATTCAGGGGTGAGTTGGTAATTTTCCAGAGTTGTGTGGCCTTTGTATGATGCCTTTAGGGAGGTTTTAATCATGCGAAGCGCGGGAAATAGATTTTTATCCATTTTCCCAGGCGCACTCCCGTGCGCCAAGCCTGCACGCCCGTGCAGGTGGGATTAAAAGAGAGAGAGACGGGAGTTATTTTATTTTCTCTCCCATTTCAGCCAGTTTTCTTCTCCATTTCAGCAGCTCCCAGCCCTAGGCGTGATCTCCAGCTTCCAGCAGCTCCCAATCCAGTCAGGGATCAGAGAGAATAGCTTGAGTATAAGCTTCCAGCAGCCATGTCGAGAGGTAAGTGTTTCTTACTCTCTCTTTCAGTTTCCCAGCTTGTTTGATGGGGATGGAAACGTGTGTTTCTATTTCCAACTTGAGATGTTATGTTTGTATATGTATATGATGATGAGATGATGATTATATGTTAGTTGCTATGCTTATTTTCCACCCAGAAACATGCATGCTCTGTTTGTGTATGTGTTGTGAGAGAAAGTATGAGTTTTCATGGTGGATTCAGTGTTTGTGGATGGATGATGAAATTGATGATGTATATGTGATGATTGAAGTGCCATTGATGTGTGTTTAAGTTTAATTGCAGTTTGGATGAGAATCAGTTGGGTTTCCTGCAGTTTCAGGCGAACCATGTCTGAGCAGAACAAGACACACGACCGTGTGCCCGCAAGAGCACGCCCGTGTGCCTTTGTTCCTGCAAGGACACGGTCGTGTGCACGAAGTGCACACGGGCAGGAAACGCAGGGACACGACCGTGTGTCCTGAGGGACACGGCCGTGTGTCCCATTTTTGCGTAAAATGGCCCAGAAATTCCAGAAGCACACATGCCCAGACGCACGGCCAGCACACGGTCCCGTGTGCTGGGGCACACGCCCGTGTGCTCTTGCCCAGCACGGTCGTGTGTGCTGCGTGCACGACCGTGTGCCTTCCTTGCACGGTCGTGTGCCTTCCAGATTTTCCCAGAAATTCAGAAATTGACTTATTAAAGGTTTGGTAATCCATCCAAGGCCTAATAATCATCAGATAATCCAGATTTCAGCTAAGAACAGATGCATAAGCATACATAGCACTACATATAGCCTGAATGAGGATCCAGGGATCCGAATTCAGTAGTTTTCAGCAGTCAGAACCCAATATATGGGTTTCAGTTTTGGGATGAACTCGAGGGGGCATCTGTGGGATCCAGCTTTCTGACACCAGTCAGTCAGCTCGGCAGCATTTCAGCAGATCAGTATTCAGCTTTCTAGCCAGTAGCTAGAATGTTCAGCCCACTTGGCCAGGATGCCGAATCCCTGTGTTCATCAGCCTGATCAGCACAGTAGGTACCTTCGGGTACATTCAGATTCAGATAGACAGATGCATGCATCATCAGTCATTTTCAGTTTCCAGCTCAGCATGTCATTACATATACATATTGGCATGACTTATTAATAATCAGAAACTAGTAATCAGAAATCAGGTAATCAGATTCAGCACCCGCAAGCGCTTAGATGCATGTATAGGGCCGACCAGGTATGTGTGCCCTTGTTTGTTGCTTGTTTAGGTCGAGGGAAGTAAGGAATGCTTACTGGGTGATCTTTATCACTCATCATTTCCCTTCTTCCTTCCTTTTTCAGGTTAGTGTGCTGCTGGCGAGGAGCGGGTGGACTGAGGCTGGAGAGAGAGGACCCACATACACTCTTTCAGCATGTATATGTACTTTCTTTCAGTTTTGGACCTGTGAGGTCTTGTACAGAAATGCAAATGTAAACAGATGTACAGAACAGTTAAATATTTATATAAAGCCAGTTTGGGCTCATTGTATATTTTATTTTCAGTTCAGTTTCTGCTTACAATGTAATTTAGTTCAGCAGGAGTTTCTTTTCGTAGGATTCCCGTCTCGGGTGCCCGGTTTCCAGTTTAATAAATAAAAGAACAGTATTTCTTCAGCAGCAGGGGTACTAGGGGCGGCGGGTCCTACATGATCTCAATAATTAGGCTTTTGGTATGGCAAAAAACAGCCAGCCTCCTTTGAGGGTACAAGCATCCCAGTAATAGAGTATTGTTCTACTAGAATGCATAAAAACCAAGTAAATGAATTCAGGGTAGAACAGAACCTCAAAATTCTGACTATTGATAGATGTATTAACATAATCTATTGGACATACAGATCACATTTTAAATGCTTCATAGTAATAAATTTTCATTGAAGTTTTGATTGATTTCATAAGGTCATCCTTACATATGCTCTCATCTCTTTTGTAACTATATATGTTTTGCAAGTATGAAACTCTATTCTTGTACCATCCATGCATATTATTTTATCATTTCATGTCATAGATTGCAACTTCGCATTCCAAAACTCAGATGGAAATTAATACGTAAGCTCCAAAAAATCAAAGATGAAAAGAAAAACACAAAAGGTCTAGCAACATTTTCTTAGAAAACTGCCTAGTTCGTCATGTTCAATTTAAAATCAGATTGGTGCATCCTGCAACTCAAAAGCATACCAATTGTAAAGCGATAAATAAAAACCATTTAACCTACATAAACATCCATGTAATTAATATATATAAAAATATAACACAACCTTCTACAGGAAAACATGTTAAAACAAGAACCAAAGAACAAATTCCAAGCACACACACATTCAATGGAACAGTACTCAAGTCATCCACAGTGCTGAAAATTGGAATATGCTTATACTTGTTTTGATCTCAAACAGTAAAAGTTGAATGATATAAGGAATCAAAAGCTTACAGTGTTTTTGTTAGAAACAATAGCCTTTGGTTTAATGGACTAGAACTTGGAAGCTGAAGAACTTATAGCAAAAGTCATCAAAATCGGAAAAAAGGTCATCACACACTCGTCTCATCAGTAGAAGGTATTAAGTTGTTTCAGTTGTGCTCAAGCTTTGTTGGTACTGGAATTAGAAACCATAATAGATGTTAGGGTTGAACGAAGTTTAGGTTAGAGAGTGGAATGGACACAAGTTGATGATATGAGAGTCAAAGGAAAATTGAAATGAAGAAAGCAACAGTTATTTGTTTTTGTTTATATAAGAATGAAACAACGTTGTTTTATTAATCGAATAAAACAACATCATTTTGTTATGCCAATCAAGCAACTCACGAGCCTAATAAGTCACTTATTTCCCTTGTTTATGTTTGAGTTTGCATTCACCTTTGTCTACTTACTGATATAGTTGAGCTAAAAAACAAGCCCCAACATGGCCATGTCAAATCCATCCCTACTTTCCTTCTTAGGTAATCTGGCTGACATTTGATTCCTTTACAAATGCACCTTCTCATAATGTCATCCCCATACCTATTCAGTCTTTAATGGACAAAGTCTTAACACTTTCATGAAATCCCCTAATGCAACTATCATCCACTTGATTGCCTAAATTTTTTTGTATGCCTAACTCATAGTCTTTGTAGTTTTATGTTTTTTGTGTAGCCATCCATGCCTTCAAGGAACCAAAGTCATATAATGAGGTAGTTAATTCTCTATAGAGGTAACAAGCTATTATAAAAGAACTTTAAGCACTTCAGCATACTTGGGATTTGGTGCATCTTTTACCAAGTATTTCTCCAATTAATTGTAAATGGCTCTACAAATCAAGTGTCATTTTGATAGCTCAATTGAGTAACATAGAGCTCAACTTTTTTCTCATGGTTTTATTCAGGAATAGAACATTGACCATGAAAGGTGACCTTTGCTCTTGTTGCTAAAATGACATCAATATGAATATTTGTTACAGTTGCCTCTATACTAGATAGGTGTTAAGAATGTTTATTAACAATGATCTTTCTAAAGAAGTCTATATGTTACCCCATCTTGGTTTTTCTACTCCATTTAATTGTGTGTATCATTTTTTTCATGTCATATATGGTCTCAAACGAGCTCTCTGACTTGGTTTGAGAGGTTTTACCACTTCATGCTTGATGTTAGCTTTATTAAGAGCTACTTTGACTATGTTATGTTCACTCAGACTACCTTTAATAGTCATAGTATTCTCTTTTTTAATATACATGGTATGATCATTTCAGTAGATGGCATCTCTACCATTAAATTCTTCTTGAAACAAAATCTACATAAACAATTTGAAATGAAAGATCTTGGGCCTCTACCATAGTTTATTGGTATTGAAGTAGCTTGTTCTTCTAGTGGCTTCTCCTAAGGAGCTCAACTTGAATCTTCATAAGAATGATAGTGAGCCTTTCTCCAATCTTAATTGTTATCAAGAATTAGTTGGTACTATTATGTATCTTTCAAAAACCTAATTAGACATTGCTTATGTTCATATTTTGAGTCAATTTTGTAAGCACTCTTACTTTAGTTCATTACGTAGCCTTTTTTCGAGTTCTCCATTACGTTTGTGGCTTCATACAATAATCAATTCTCTTACTGTCTAAATTTTCTTTAGAGCTCAATACTTATGATGTTGATGCAAGATAGACTGATGATTTCGATATTCAATATTAGAATACAAGGTTCAATATCGTTTTGGGATTCTCTATCATTTCTTGGTGTAAAAAAAAAAACATTTGTATTTGGTCTAGTATGAAAATCAAGTTTATCTGTAGCATCCTAGTTTCCGAAAGCCTATTCGGTTAGAGTTTCGGGGTAAAAAATGAGATTCAGTGAGAGATTGGGAATCTAGCAGAGTTCAGGGGTGAGTTGGTAAGTTTTCAGAGTGTGTGGCTTACGTATGAATCTTTTCGGAAAGATCCGATCGTACGAATGCGCGGGAAATGAATTAAGTTCATTTTCCCTTGTGCACGCCCGTGCATCATTGATGCACGATCGTGCATGGCTTGTTATATAAGTGAGCCGTGAGCTAAGTTCATTCTTTTTCTCACCCGTTTTCATTTTAGCCGATTTCTCTCTTCCATTTTCAGTTCCTCCCCTTCCTAAAGAGGAAATCCAGCTGTTGGTTGCCCCTAATCTGGTTAGAGAGCATTGAGATAATTGATTGAAGCTTGTTTTCCGAAGCATGGCAAGAGGTAAGTGTTCTTTCACTTCTTCTCGCCAATTTCCCAACATGTTTGATGAATATTGATGCTTGGATGAGTGTTATATATGTTATTTGATGATGGCTGAGGCATGAATTGATGAGATTTGCCAACTTTGATCCTTGCATGCATGATTGAGAAAGCTTTAGTGAGAGAATGTTGATACTTTCGTGGTAGAAACCATATGGTTTGATGCATGTGAGATATGATGCTTGAATTGTGTTGTTTGGGATGCTGGGAATACATATTTGAAGTGTTATTGCAATTGATTGTGAAATGGCATGAGCTTTGTGCATTTTCTAGGCGGTGCTTTGTTGAAGAACCAGACACACGACTGTGAGTCTTTGTTTTTCCAGACGCACGCCCGTGTGCACGACGTGTGCACGGCCAGAAGATGCACATGCACGCCCGTGTGTCCGCAGATGCACGCCCGTGCATGCGTTTTCAGAGAAAGTGAATAGTAAATTCCAATAGCTTGCACGACCAGCGCACGGTCCTGTGCGTCCTGGCTCACGCCCGTGCACTTTGATGCACGCCCGTGCATCAGTAGATTTTCAAAAAAATGATTAATTATTGATTTATTAAACATGAGAATTCAGATAAATGGTTAAATTGCTTCAGATAAGCATCAGATGAGCCTGTATTCAGATAATAAACTGCATGTGCATATCATGACATGACATGTAGTTTTAGAGAGGATCAGGGGATCCAAATTCAACAGCTTTCAGTATTCAGAACCTGATGTACGGATAAGAGTATAGGTGGAACACGAGGGGGCATCTGTGGAACACCAGTCAGGACGCTCAGTAGTATTTCAGATTCAGTTTCTGACACCAGTCAGAATATTCAGTAGCATTCAGATATTACCATCTGACACCAGTCAGATTAGGCAGTGGTTTTTAGATTCAGCTTTCTAGCCAGTAGCTAGACTGTTCAGCCCACATGGCCAGGATGCCGATTCCCTATGTTCACCAGTCTGATCAGCACAGTAGGTACCCGAGGGCACAGAGAGGTATTCAGATGCATGCATCTAGTATATTCAGTATATCCAGTTAGCATGGCATGACATACACATCATGACATGAATAATAATGATATCAGCATATAATGAGAATGAGATTCAGATAACAGTTTCCAGATTTCAACAAACGCATAGATGTATGATTAGGGCCGAGGCCCAGGTATGTTTGATTTATATGATTGTTTGTGCTTGCTTGGGTATTGAGGGAAGTAAGGAGCGCTTACTGGGTGATCTTTATCACTCATCCCCTTCATTCTTTCATCCTTTTCAGGTGGTTCGTGCTGGGTTCGAAGAGCGGGTGGAACGAGGCTGACGGAGAGGGCACGTACACACACCCCAATCGCAGTTGTACAGTTTTCAGTTTTAGACCTGTGTGGTCAATTTGTAAATACTTCTGTATCCAGATGTACAAAGACAGTATGTATGTATGAAAAAGGCCAATTGGCCCATTGTACAGAACAATATGTATAATTCAGTCGATGTATATATTTCAGCTTCCGCATGTGTAGAATTGTATAGTTTCAGTTTCATTTATTTCCGTAGGATTCCCGTCGCGGGTACCCGGATTTTCAGATTATTAATAAAAGCTCCCCATAGTTTTCAGCAGCAGAAGGGTACTCGTGGCGGCGGGTCCTACATTATCATACAATGATAGATATGACAGCTAAGATCATTCGACTTTGTTGCCTCCTACATGATATTATAATCGATACTTCCATTCCTATTCATCTCTAGTGATGATGAGAGTTTTATTAAATTTGTGCATATATTTCACGAACCTAGTAAACATATTGAGGTAGAAGTTCATATTTTGTGAAAACAATTTCTAGTTGAGTAGTCAACTTTTGAATCTTTTTGCAAAGGTCAAATTGTTACCCAATTCAAGACTTTTTTTTTAATCAACCTCTCAGTCAACTATGAGTTTGAAGAGGGGAGTTAATGATATGATTGTTTTTCTTGTATGGGTGATTTTCTTCCTCATTATTCGATCGGCTATATATACATATATATTTGTTTCCTTTTTTTTTCTTACCTTGTATATGTTGGTTTGCCTTACTAAAACATGATATACATGTATATAAAGGTCATTGGCCAGGTCAATAATATACATTCAGTTTCATCTTGTGATCACATTAATGCATGGAGCGCGCTGAAATTGTAGAAATGTGATAATGGCAATATCAAGGCAATGCAATGTAAAACGTTTCAGAATTGAGAAGATTACAAAATAGAGATGATCTAAAAGCTTAAAGCTATGTAGCTTTAGTGGACAAGTTTTTTTTTTTTTTACCGAAATTCTTATTAAATTGATTTATCCTTTCGACCTGATCAGGCCAATATGGATCACACCAATAAAAACAAATCTTGAGTGAATGATTAATCTCAAAATTACTGTATTAAAATGCTTGGAAGCTCAGACCTTGTGGTACCTCTTGATGCAAAATCCTTCCTCAGCTGGTTAGTTGATAATAACACCTCTCTGAGCAGATTTTAACAAATCTGCATGATTTGAAAAGTCAAAAGCACCGTACGCAGGTAAAATCAACGCAAGTAATATGTTTAAATAAGGTTTATGAATTGGTATCTATTCATTCTTATTATGTTTTGTGCAAAAGGAATCCATGATGTTCTTGTAATTTGGTTTTTCTTTTTTGCACTTTAGTTATCTTTAAAGATTATGGTACAATTTTCTCTTAGTGGAAAAATTAAGTGGGTCATTTCAACCTGTTATGGTGATTTTTTTTTTGATTGACGTAAGTTGTAGTGTATTGAAGTATTGAAACATAGATGAAAGAAGAAAAATGTTAGAAAATGAGACATAAGATTTTTAACATGATTTTGTTCAAGAGTTAAAATATATGTATGTCTATGATAGTGTAATTGGAAAGGATTTCTGTCCTTTTGGGATCATAATGAATATGCTTCTAATTCAAACTTAAATTCAAAGGAATATTGCAACTGTTGGTTGTATCATGGTTAGGAAAATTGATAATATCTTCTTGTTGGACTAACATTTATGAGAAAATCTTGCAAAAAATTTCGAATCGATTCCTTTTTTAGTAAGAGTGCAATTGTTCTCTTGATTTAGAAAGACTCTTTACTCACAGGAGTGTTAGGTAGAAGTTGTTTAGTTGCTATTTATCGAAAGATCTGGGGTTCATTTGTGTTAGACCCCTAAGTGTTTTAATGATAAAAAAAAACATGTTAAAAGTACTAATATGTCATTGACATGATTGAAATCATGACCAAAATAAGAGGAAATCTATTTTATGGTTTACATGTCAAATGCACGACCATGACTTGAACATGTATGTCTGTACATAGTTTAATTTGGGCTCATACATGGATTTTCATGGCCCATTAACATTGCTCATACTCAACACTATGTTTTGAAGTATGGTTATGTACGCTTATACATGTTATTTGTATGCCTGTGACATGCATATTATAATCCAGTCACAAGCAAGATGATCTTGTAAAGCATCATCATACATGCGTTAAGAGAAGTCAACGAAAAAGTCAATATTCAACATTCATATACACCCATGACTTGAAGAGTTACGTTGGTAACCATGCTAAATAGAGTCATGACAAAGGGGTCACGATCACTTGCTCCAATATATAGTTAAAAGATGAAGTCAATATGATACATGCCCATGAGCTAAAGAGATTCACGTCCGTGACAATGCAAAGAAGAGTCACGCCCTTTTAGTCACGACCAATTCTGCCCATGAAGGGTTGGAGCGTAAAAATTTTGCATGCAAAAATTATTTTATGCATATTGAGAGCACTAGTGTGGCAAAAACTAGTTGAGTATATATCCTAATAATTCATTACATGATTTATTTGAGGTAAATGTTAATGGGAGATGATTCATTATGGTTCATTTTAATATGCATGAACTTTTAACATGTTTCATAAGCATTTCTTATGGTTTACTTAGTAGAGTTATGTAATTGAATGATAAGATTTATGACTATTATAGGGCATATAGACAGGCCAAGTATAGGATCGTAATACATAGGATGTCTATTCTTAAACCTTTACCCGATATGTCTTAGGATAATGTGTCAATGGGTCTCATATAAAATTATAGGGGGTTGGCATTCGATATTGTTGACAAGTAAACAAAGATAGAAAATTTCACACTCTATGACACCACCTGTGTTGTAAAAAGTAGAGTTGACATATTCATTCAAAGGTGGTGCATTTTTATGGAAAGCTTTGGAATAGAACTTAGGATCCTTTCTAAGTTGTGGAATAGACTCATAATAATGCCTATAGACTTGAGATGCTAAGTAAATATGTTAACTATTTAAAATTTAATCTTACTAATTCATTTCCTTTTGATGTAAGTATAAATTTGAAGACAGATCTTTATGAAAAAAGAAGCGTATGATTTGCCCTAAGCAGGGCATGCATTAAGGTTTAAGAACTCATTTGTTAGGTTTAACAATGCATAGAGGATCGAGTCATCGAAAGACAATGATTGAGATATTTTGAGCTTAAAAAGTCATAAAGAACCAATTCTATTCAATTGTAAAAGGCTTCAAATTCATAAGAAGTTGATGATGTGTCACACAAAGTCAAATAAGATGCAAAGGGTAAAAGACATACTAGTACCATAACACCATGGTAAGGCACTATAGCTCTAAGAGGTAGTTAGCAAGGTAGAGTAAGTGCCTTGAAAGCGCACTCTAATGCTAAACACGTGTATAACAAGGGCATCCAACAAGCAAAAACACAAAGGAAATGCCACAACACCATGTTGTAGTGCTTGAAGTCCTGTCTAAACTAGAACTTGACGCTCACAATAGACCACAATAGTGTCTTGACAAGACATAAATTCCTTTTCTAGAGGCACAAGTTAAGTAGCTTTTTCTTTTAGGTCATTTACCTTATTTTTATTCAAATTAAAGCCCAATTCAAGTAAGAATTCAACCTTAACTATATAAAGTCTCTTTACAATTGTTACAAACAAGTTTTTATGAAATTTATTTGGTTTATTCATATTAAACTTTGTTTGTTATGAGTGTGTCTCTTTGTTCTTGATTGAACTAAACAACACAAACTATACAATACCTAGTCAAACTTCTAGTTTTAATCAAGATTAGGGTTGTATAAACTTAGTTTTTATAGAGTTTTAATATGATAGATCTAGGGTTATGATTTTATAGGCTTAGATTCTATAAGGTTTCAATTCAACCAAAATCAAAAAGAATTTCGTCTAGCTTTCTTAGGAAGAATCAATTTATTTGGGTTTGGAAGTCTTCGAGACAATGGGTCCATACCAATAATAGAAATAGTAATAATAATAATATTTAAATATATTATTCAACACTTTAATAGTTAGGGTGCTAAGAGATATTTTAAAAGGGCTTGGGTGTCAAATTGGTATCATATAAGTGGTTAACTGATATGTTGGACATATTGTGGAGATCTTTTAATAAATCCATTTAAATACATACATAATTTTCAAATTACAATTAACCTTACTGTTGTATAAAGTCATGTGATGGTCAATATTGAAGAAACTTTCCATTTTTCCATAAAAATCACAAAAAATTCTCTCTTATTTTCTCTTTCACTTTCGGCCTTGCTCGTATAAGCTTTAGTGGTGCTTATTTCTTGAGGTTTTGCAAGTGAAATGCTCATCTTTATCTTCACATAAATTTAAGCTTGGAGTAGGTAAATTTCTAACCATTTCAAGCTTTAAAGTTGTTCTTTTTCTATTATTTCTTTTATGGATCTTCTAAGCATATATGTGTGACTTGCATGTCTCTTTTCTCCACTATTTTTTACCATAATTTATCATAGAGCTATTGCTAGCATTATATTTGTATCTCTAAAGCTCTACTCCATGTGGATACCATAATATTACCATAATAAGGGTTAGAAAAGCAAACTATTGCCATGAAAAGACAAAAAAGCCAACAACACGTGTTAAATTTGAACATACCCTGTTTGTATTTTTGTATACTTCTTTTGCATATATGTATAAAATGTGTCCTAGACATTGTTTGAGTTCATAAAATTTTAATTTCCATTGCTGACTGCCCTTTCATGAACTAGGAAACTCAATAGTGGTATCAAAGCCTTGTTCAACATTTATACGAAAAAATTTTGTTTATTACCTACATTTGTTTTGTTAATTGAATATGTTTGTTGAAAATTGAAATTTAATAAATATGCCCTTTTATATACATTGATTGTTTATATAATTTGATGCCATGAACAATATATCTGTATGTTAAATTATTGAGTTTTACTTTTTGTCATTTTTTTGTGGAATTATTGATTTTGTACATAGGTTTTCAATTGATTTGGCCCATGTCATCACGTGAAACACTCATATTGTGTGTTGTTATGCACAATTGGAATTATAGTTGGAATAACAATTGGCATATATGCCTTTTCATGTTATTCTGATGAAAGTTTGCTAGATTTAGGATAAGTTTCCAATATTTTGTGTCGTTATGAATTCTAAAGGTTATGTCATACACATGCATGTATGTGATGGTGCATAATTATGCATATGCATAGTGCATTGAGCCATGGCTCCATACATTCTTCGTGTAACATTATACATAATCAGATGTGAATAACACACACTTGTGTATAGGTAAAAGTCTACCAGTGCATGTGCCTATGTTGTTGTCTTGTGTTTAGTCATGCTACCTTCTAGAGTTTTGTTGAATTCCGATTGGGCTTTGGCACATGACTACACAGGGTATTTGTATGTCTGTGTGTGATGAAAAATTGCATGTTTAACCATATTTGACAAATAGGGACCAAATTACAATTTTTCTATTACTTAGGGTTGAAATACAATGCCACAAAGCTATAAGGGCTAAAAAAATCTGACAATTAGATTAATAATTAAAATTAATTTATTAATTTTAATTAATGCACATATGCATGGTTGTATATGTATGATGCCTCTTGAATATTTTGGAAAGTTTTCAAGAATTTATATTTGTAATATTTTTATTAAATATAGTCTATGCACCCTACCTTCTCAAATATCTTCTTGATGTAATTCTTTTCTCACCTCCCTCCCCTTGAATGTAAATTAAAGTTTTTTATTTTACTATGTAAATATTAAAGTAAAAGTTACATATTCTAGAATTTGTAGCTAGGAGACAAGATTGAAGAAGATAAAAAGGAACACGCTTGAAGTCTTGAGATTGAAGGAGCAAGACCTAGATTGATTAGCTAGTTCCTTTTGGCTCAAGGGTTTAAGATTAGTTTGGTTGTACATTGACATGATTTATTTATATGTTGTTAGCTTTTAATTTTTGCAATTATTACTTGTCAAAACACGTTAATTAAAAACCTTCGAATAAATATTAAGTCAAAAAAACCAAAGCCTTCCAACATAAAACATCAACTAAACCTCTAGTTGTTAGAGCCTTGTTCGCCAAAGCAAATAGAAAACTTCTATTAGGTGAACAACCAAATACTAGTTATATTAGGTCTGGCTTAACTAATACGTTTTTCTCGCTCATCAAAACAAAGATGAAATGTATTAAAGATTAAGTAGGAATCGTATTTGTTTATATATAGTGATATGTAGTATCCACCTTACTAATACCCAGAATTACAATTGATATCGTATAGCTTGTAATGGTAATGTCTAATTTAAGAATATGGATTTTGCTAATTAGTTTGTTAACCTACCTAATTGGGTCAGCTTGTTTATTAAAGCAAAGGTTTGAGTTAATTCAAAGGAATTTTAATCCATTAAGAAGTCCATCGAGACTTTATGAGTCTAGTAGTAAGGGTTATTGACTTAAAAAAATTAGTGGGAGCATTTAATTTAAATTCCTAATTGAAAAAATTATTAATAGTCAATTAATTAATTCTTTTCTTTACATGTAGATCAACAAATCACTATCGTAAATAAATAACTTATGATCGATTTTGGAAAAAGAAAATAAGCTAGATAACAATAGCTTCATGACTAGTATTGAAATCTACAAACTGTGTTACATCAAGATAAGAGGTTGCATATCCTTGAAGGAGCACTTCTTCTTGAACCTTAACCTAACACCATGAAAGAGGAACATGATGCTTATAAAAAGTATCTTGATGACTGTGTGGAGATATATTGGCTTATGTTGGCCTCTACGACACCCGAATTATAAAGGCAACATGAAGAGATGGATATTCAATCTATCATGACTTATCTTTGTAAGATGTTGGATACTCGAAAAAGGTCCTAATGGTATGGGGTATCTAATGTTTAACTATAAAATGAGTGAGGTTTCTCAAGTTGGCTCTCATGTGATCAAGATGATTAACTACATTGAGAGATTGGGGAATCGGAGGTTCGTTAATCATGAGCTCTCAATTGATCTTGTGTTAAACTTTTTTTCTTCTTCATGGACAAATTTCATTGTAAATTTAATCTGACTAAAACAGAAACCATCCTTTATAATTTACTAAGCATTCTTAAGACTATTGAGGAAGACATGAAGCAGACTTCAAGTGTATTGATGGTACATGCTATAGCATTGTGACACCGATTTTTGCTGTGTCATGCTAGAACAAATTGGTCACTCTTGTTTAACTACCCTAAACATGGTTGAGATGAGTGTATAACATATTTGTGGCTCGTTATGGAGTCTATGGAGTTACCACCCAAGGGTTGTTTCGGAAAAGTATGCATCAGTGAAGATAGACGATTTTATGAATCCCTTGCAGAGGACTCAATTTTTCTCACCAGCTCAATGATTAGATTCGGAGAGTCAGATACGATGATGGAAATGTGTTAGACACTCATGCCACCAAGTCCGAAGGCTGGCCACCACTGTTGTGGTTTATATGTTAAGGGCATTATCAAGTTTAATTAGGTTCCGTTTTATCATGCGATGTAATATTATTATTAATTATAATCATCCATAAAAAAATAAAATACAAAAAATAAATTAAAAAATTACAAACATTTTTCATACATCCTTATACATTGATTCTAAACCTAAACAATTCTAATAAAATAAAATAAAACAAAAATCTGTAAAACAAATTAGGTTAGCAAATAAAATAAAATAAAATAAAATAATATGAATGAAAAATAAATAAATAAATAAGAATAATCCTCACCACATTTTTATTATTTATTATTTATTATTTATTGTTATTATTATTAACTTAATTTTAATTTTTTTTTATCAAATATACATTCCAATCTATTATGCATACTAGCCATATTCCACATTTAAGCAATCTAATCCAATCCAACACAACATTCACGACTTCCCATACAAGAAAATTTAATGTTATAATGTACAGTTCCCAGTCCAAGTAAAATAATGCCTCCACTCATAACATATATGTCACATATACTTATGCACAAAATCTATTCATATAATATACAGCATAGTAATATAATATGTCAATATATAAATGCATACATACAAAAACATTTATTTATATATGCACAGAATGCACAAACAAATATATATGATATTTATACATAATATATTACATATGTAGAATATACACAATCTATATGATATACAATTTATGTAATATAAAGTTTATACACAAAATTTATGTAATATACAAAAAATTATACAATATGCACACAAAATTATATAGTATAATATACAGCAATATATACACAATAAAAATAGCAATAAATATGTACAGTATTTTTTGTTTAATTTTTATTTTTATTTTTTGGCATGATATATATATATATGGATATATATACAGCACATATATTATTAAGTACATATTTATATATAATACATATGATGCATATTATAGCAGTATATATATTTTAGGCCAAAGGACATTTTCCCACCCATAGTTTGAGGTTGGGACAAATTCCCACCCGCTTAAGTTTAAAAGCCCGAAGTCCCATCCATCATATATTTTTTTATTATTTTTTTATTAAAATTACTAAATTACCCTTTTAAAAATTAAAAATTTATAATAAAAAAATAAAATACTTTTTAAATAATAAAAAAATTAAAAAAAATTTTTAAAA
The DNA here is from genome assembly GCA_026122585.1 of Anacardium occidentale. Taxonomy (NCBI): domain Eukaryota; kingdom Viridiplantae; phylum Streptophyta; class Magnoliopsida; order Sapindales; family Anacardiaceae; genus Anacardium; species Anacardium occidentale. Next base: position 538,899 of record JAJEJH010000299.1, read on the forward strand.
AAATTAAAAAAATTTTTAAAAATTTTTGAAATTTAAAAAACCCAGCGCCACCGCCGCCGG
>JAJEJH010000299.1:539127-568282 GCA_026122585.1 Anacardium occidentale
AAAAAAAAATTTAATTTTTTAAATATTTTATATTTATATAAAATTTATTTTATATTTATATAAAATTTATTTTATTAATTTATAAAATTTTAATATTAAAAAGACAAAAATACCCCTGATTATATATTATTTTTAATAAAAAAAATAGGTGATGGGTGGGAAAACAAGCTTTTAAACTTAAGCGGGTGGGAATTTGTCCCAGCCTCAAACTATGGGTGGGAAAATGTCCTTTGACCTATATTTTAACACACATAAAACATGCAAATACATTATATTAAAATTCATACAAAAACACACATACATAAATGTACAAAATACATGTTACACACATATATATAAAACAGTAGAAAATATTTATTCTATACATATATACATGCAGTATCTTAATATAAATATATAAAAAGAAAATTATTTTTATAGAAATACAGAATATTTACTCTATATATATATATAGTATAATGTACACAATATATTAACATACAATATAGCTATGGTATACTTATATATACAGTATATTTATATCTATACATATAATTTATACACAAGAAATTATATGTCATAATATATGCAATAAAATAAAAAAATACACACACACACATATATATATATATATATAATACAGATGACATGCTTATAGAATATAAATCCAGCAGGCAAAGAATTAAAGCAAGCAGAGTCAAACTTACTATTTCTTCCAAATGACGTCTACAACATGCTCAACCAAACCTTTATCATATGTGATATTATTTGATTATTATTATTATTATTATTATTATTATTATATATTTTATTATTTCTTTTCTTTTTTTTAATCTCATTAATACACTATCAACAATTTAAATACTACAATTTATAAAACATCAGGTATGAAATAATTTTATATATTACAGGCCACACATGCAATCAATCATTCGGAATTTCAAAACAAAAACAAAGAGAAAAAGAAAAAAAAAGAAAAAAAATAAATAAGTCCCCTCAGTTACTTAGAGTAGCAATTCAACACTTTGAGTCAAACTGAGAACAAACACTGATAAAGACCTTTTAATCTTTGGGTGATCCACAGGTTTAGAGTTTTTTTTCTGGAAAATAATATATATATATATATATATATATATATTTTTGGGTACTGTTCTCCTCTCCTGCAGTTGGCCAGTTGGCCGTCATTACGTGTACAAGAGAAAGTGGAGAAGTTGAAGCCAGTACTGTACGCGGGAGAGAAAAATTGGGGAATAGGAAGACGTGCCTGTGGGAGAGAGGAAAAGGAAAAAATGGAGCTTGGGAGAGGGAGCTGCATAAAAACTGCAGCACACGTGAGCTACACGCGCACGCAATGCAAATGCAAGTGAAAGCCTCTGGCCCCCACGCGCGTGCGGGACACGCGCAATCTGGGCCAACGCACCGGGCCCCTGCTGTATTCTCTTTCTTTTCCTTCCTTTGGGCTCTCTGCTTACTTCTTCTTCTTTCTTAGGTGGGCTGGGCTTTTTCTTGGGCTTTATTATTATTATTATTATTATTATTATATGTATTTTTTATTTTTAAAAATTTTGGGTGAATTTAATTTTCTTAATGAGTTTACTGGTTTTAATTTACGGGCCTGCCTTTAGGATTTGGAATTTCACCCGTCCATCCTCAACTCGACACTTCAAAAGTCTCGATTTGAATCTTTCAAGTTTATCGTTATTAGGGACGACCCTATTGGGTTCAAAATGGAGCGTCTACAAGCACCCAATGCCAAAGATAAAAGCAAAGCCAAGCCCAAGCCCAAGCATAAGGCTAAGACTCAAGGTTAGATTGAAGCTCTATTATAACTAACTAACAAGGTGGCTAAAAGACAGGTGGTTTGCATCTTCTATAGAAAATTAAGCCATTGGAGAAAACATTGAGGTATGTTTGTTATAGAAGTTAACCTTACTCTTGATTCATTTTGGGTCGTCGACATTGGATGTTGATATACAGAGACTAAAGCAGAGTACACCATTCAATTAAGGAGAGGTGGACTTACATGTTAGGAATGAAACAAGAATAATTGCTTTGGTGAAAGGGACTTATTATCTTAGTTTGCCTATAAGGTTTATTTTATAACTTAATAATTGCTATTAGGTATTGAGCATTTCTTAGAATTTAATTTTTGCTTCTGCTTTAAATAGAAAGGGTTTTTGCTTCTTGATTACAAGTGGTACTATAATAGGTAGTTTGAACAATATATGTTATGGAACTACTCAATTAATTAATGATCTATATGTTCTAAATATGGATAGTAATTTCTTTAATGTAGAAAAAAAGAACATTAAAACTATTTATCTTAAAACCATGTATTTGTGGAATTTTAGGCTCGGTCACATAGAATCGTAAAATATTTCAAAGCTTTAGTCTTTTAGAGTTTGACAATTATTTAACTTTCATTCTTATGATGAATATGAATCATGTTTATCAGATAAGATAATCAAGTCATATTTCATTAGATATAGTGAAAAATGACTAAACTATTATGAATCATACATCAAAATGCTTTGTAAGCCTATGATAGTACAAAGCAGATAAAGGGATTACTACTTCGTCATATTTACTAATCATTTCAATAGATATAGTTATGTGTTTCTAATGAGACGTAAGTTTAAATGCTTTAAAAAATTCAAAGAATTTAAAAAAGAAGTAGAGAAGTAACTCAATAAAAGTAATAAGATATTTCAAAAATAACTTGGAGGTGAATACTTGATTGCTAAATTTAGAGAACATATGAAGGAATATAGGATGGTATATCAAATCACCCCTTCTAAGACACTATAACATAATATTGTATCTAAATATAGGAATCAAATCTTAATGGGTGTGGTCAGGTTCATGATGAGTTTGATAGATCTGCTTTTATCATTTTAGGGTTATGCCTTAGAAATAGTGGCCTACACACTAAATTGTGTCTTGTCCAAATTTGTGGACTAAACTCTTTGTGAGTTATAAATTGAGTGAATTCCTAATCTTGAATACTTAAAGGTTTAGGTTGTGAAACTTATAGTAATAAATTGACTTTGAACAAGCGAAGCTCTAAATCTGAAAATTGAATCTTTGTGAGGTACCCTAAAAGAATTAAGGGTTACTATTTTTACCACATAGAAGAGCAAAAGGTTTTTATTACTTACACGGTGTTTTTCTAAAAAAAGAATTTAGTCCTAGAAAAACTAGTGGGAGGAAAGAAAAACTTAATAAGACTAATAAACCATAAAGCAACATAGATATTGGGTAGGATAATATACCACAATAAGTGGTTAAGCATTAAGGTACATAACAATTACATAAGATAGGTAGAGTATGTCGTAAGTTTAGGAGATTTGGTTATCTCATGACTTAGTATGGTGATGTATTGGTCATCAATGACAACAAGCTTATCACTTATGTTATGGCTATAGTGGATCCAAATTATGGGAAATAACTTGAAATCGTGAAATCTGAAATAGACTTCATATATCATAACCATATTGGACTCTGGTAGATTCATATAAAAACGTAAAACTTGTAAGGTGTAAGCAAGTTTTCAAAAGAAAACTAACATTGAAGGTTATGTTCGCATCTATAAAGTACAACTAGTTGTTAATAGTTTTACTTAGAACCATGGTATTGACTATGATGAAACCTTTTTATCAGTTACTATGCTAAATTCTATTCTCATTATGCTTACTATAGTGGCATACCATGATATCAGATCTAGCTGATGGATGTTAAAACTACCTACCTGAATGATAACCAAGTAGACGATATGTATATGACATAATTTGATGGTTTCATTCTTGATGGATAGACAAATAAGGTATGCAAATTACAAAGATCAATTTATAAGCTGAAGCAAGCTTCGAGAAGCTAGAACATTTACTTTAATGAAGTTGTTTATGAGTTTGTATTCATAAAAAACAAAGATGAGCCATGAGTGTACTAAAATGTTAATGAGAGTATTATAACATTTCTGGTGTTGTATGTCGATGACATATTGATCATTAAAAATGATATATCAAATTTTCAATTTGTAAAAGTTTGGTTATCTAAGTGCTTTACCATAAAAGAGTTAAGAGAAACAACTTACATTCTTGCTATTAAGATCTATCATGATAGATCACATAAGTTGCTTAAGGTGTTGAAAAGACATAATATAGAAGAGTCAAAGGAAGGGTTAATTGTTATAACTTATAGTATATATCTCTTTAAATATATGTATCCTCAAATAGAAGAAGAGAGGGATAAGATTGCTTAAATTCTTGATGCAACTATTATAGGATCTATCCTGTACATCATGTTATGTGTGAGGATTAATTTCGTATATGCCTTGAGTGTTTGTAGCAAATATCAATATGATCTAAGTGAAAGACATTAGATAACTATCAAGAATATATTCAAGTACTTGAAAAAGATTAAAGATACGTTCTTGATTAATAGAGGATAACTGAAGCTCACTATATAAGGATATAGTGATATGAGTTTCTAAACTGATCACGATGATTTTGAATCCTATTTAAGATTATTGTTTTGTTAAATGGTGGTGAAGTTAATTAGAAATACTCTAAGCAAAGTATTGTGGTTGATTTTATAATTGAGTTTGAGTACATCACCCTTGTTGAGGTAGCAAATAAAACTATTTAGACGAAGAAATTCGTTTTAAATTTAGAGTAGTCCTTAGTATTATTGATCCTATTGAGCTTTATTATAACAAAAATGGAGCCATAACTTAAGAAAGAGAATCATAGTTGCATAAAAAACCTAAGCACATTCTCAAACAATTTTAACTAGTTTGGGAGATTGTGTAGACACCCCATTTTGGACCCAACAGGGTCACTCCCGATGATGAAAAACCTATATATTGATTTAGAATTTTTGAGATGTTGAGCCGAGGATGGATGAGTAAAAAAGAAAAAAATATTTATTTTATTTTATTATTATAAAAAAAGAAGAAAGAAAAAAAAGTATTCATTTTATTTTATTAAAAAAAAATCATAAAATCATGAAAATCCAAATCCTAAACCCAAGCCATCTAAATAAACAAAATCCAAAACCCTAGCCCATTAAAACCTAGCTAAAAACCCAATCCAAAAGCCCAACAACCAGGAAAGAGGAGAGCCCAAGAAAATAATAAAATAGAAGTTTAGCCCAAGAAGAGAGTATGGAACCCATGAAGAGACTATGCAACCCAAAAACAAAAGGAGAGGCCCAGCACGCACATTCATATCCCTTTCTTTTGGCTTGCTGCCATTTTAATACTTATTTGCTGGCATGCTTATCCCCTGTTCCACGCAAATTAAAAACGGCCAGCTTTACATAATTTTTGGGCTGTTGCATTTTATCTCTACCGGGAATCAAGGGAATTAACTTCCCTGTTCACAGTCGGTCAAGGGAAATGAATCCCTTGATCTCTCCAAGTTATAAAAAAGGAGAAAAACTTTTTAAAAAAGAGGGGGGGATTTCAGGGGGAGGACGGAGAGAGAAAACTGACAGCAGAGGGAAGGGAGGATTTTTGAAAAAAAAAAAAAAAGAACAAAGAGAAAAAGAATTCAAAAAAAAAAAAAAAGAAGAAAATTTTGAACATATTTGAAAATTAATTTGTGTGCTCTAGGATCCTCGGTTCAACATCGATAAATCTCGAAACAACAGTTTTCAGGTGAACCCTTGAGGGGAATTTTTCTTAATAATGCATTTGCAATTTTATGTTGTATTTTTTTTATATATATTTTTTATTTTACGAATTTTTTTCATTCTTTTTTACGTGTTGTAATTTTTATTAACATTTCGCATGTCATATATTGATACCATTTTTTGTATGTTATTGTATTAGCATCCTGTATTTTTCATTCTGTTTGCATGTGTATTATATTGTATAGTATGTACATATATAATAATTTGTCAGCAAGGGTATATCACGGATCTGACATGTATTCATGTACATTATATATATATATATATATGTATATTTGTTGCATGCATATTGGATGGATGAGACTGGTCGCTTTGATGGCAAACCGCACCGGGCAGAGCTGCTTATTTATTTGTTTATTTATTTTTTGTTATTTATTCTTATTATTGTTATTTATTTTCTTTTATATTACATTCTCTTTATTTTTACTTTTATTTTATATATCCATTTTATTTAATTTCATTTTGTTGTTATTGTACATAATATTATCGACATTATCATTATTTTTGTATATTATTATCGTAATTATATTCATTTCATTTATTATTGTATTTTGTGCATATATTATATTAATTTATATGTATTTTACATGTGTATGTTATATGTATTATGTAATTATTGAATTGTACATATTGAATGTTTGTATTACTGTATATATTTTTGTATGTATATGAGCTATATATTTTTGTAATTCTTGGAGGAAAAATTGTATATTTGTTGAGGGTTATCTGTGCGTCCGTGTATATTGTCTATATAATATTCTTGCATGCAAATTGATCGAATGAGACTGCTGCGTTGCAGGCGAAAAGCGGGAGACTGATTTCCCTCGGTACCCGGGTTCGAGTCCTGTGAGGAAGAAGCTGCGTTGCATTTTGTTCTATTTTATTTGTTTATTTAATTTTTTGTTCTATTGGGTCATATGTTGCTATTCATCCTTTTGGGCTGGTTGGGCTGCATTTTGTTTATTCCTTGGGTGAGCTGCCTTTATGTGGGCTAGGTATTTCATTATGGACTTTATTTTTATTCTTATTTCATAATTGTAATTTGCTCCTAACAAAATTTTATTTTGCAGGGTTTATTTATTTATTTTATTAGATTAATTAATTAATTTGTTTTTGTAGGATTTATTTATTTATTGGATTAATTAACAAATTTATTTTGCAGGATTTATTTATTTTCTTTTTCGTATTTTATTATTTTTATGGATGCATGTAATTTATTATATGTGTGTGTTTAATATTGCATCGTGTGATAATACAGAATTTAATTAAATTTAGTAACACGTTTAACGAACGAACTACAATAGTGGAGGCTGCTGCGTTGCATTTTGTTCTATTTTATTTGTTCATTTAATTTTTTGTTCTATTGGGCCATATGTTGCTATTCATCCTTTTGGGCTGGTTGGGCTGCATTTTGTTTATTCCTTGGGTGGGCTGCCTTTTTGTGGGCTAGGTATTTCATTATGGACTTTATTTTTATTCTTATTTCATAATTGTAATTTGCTCCTAACAAAATTTTATTTTGCAAGGTTTATTTATTTATTTTATTAGATTAATTAATTAATTTGTTTTTGTAGGATTTATTTATTTATTGGATTAATTAACAAATTTATTTTGCAGGATTTATTTATTTTCTTTTTCGTATTTTATTATTTTTATGGATGCATGTAATTTATTATATGTGTGTGTTTAATATTGCATCGTGTGATAATACAGAACTTAATTAAACTTGGTAACACGTTTAACGAACGAATCACAATAGTGGAGGCCGGCTTTCATGCCGGGCGGCATGGGTGCCTAACACTTTTCCATTGCTGTACCTAACTCTCCGAACCCGACCCATTGGGCAGGTGAGGGGTAGTTGGGTCATTTGCAAGGGATCCATAAATCGTCCATCCTCACCGATGTGTATTTTCCCGGGGTTACTCTCGGGTGGCGACTTTATAGACTTCGTAGCGGGTCACAAACTCGTTATACGCTCCTCTTGACCACGTTTAGGGTGGTTAAACAAGAGTGATAAGTCTGTCATCGTGTGACGCGGCAAAAACCGGCGCCACAGATTGTTTAATATAGAAATGCATAGATAGAGAAACTTAACACAAATGATAACTTGACTGACTTACTGATGAAGCTTTTGTTGTAGCAACAACATGATAGACATATAATCGCATATGGTATTATACATATGTAAGAATAGTTGTAGTACAAATACAAATTGTTACGATGTATGCCTTGTAGCCATGCATTATGTTGTATATCTGTATATTTTTTCATTATTAATAAAGAGATATTTCATTGATTATACATATTATTTAATACGTAATGAATGTAATTAATGTGCCCTAAGAATAATACAACTAAGATGATTGAATCAAAGGACTGAGTCTATTTTCCCTATGTACTCATTAACGGTCATTCTATAAACATCTATAATCTTGACATTGTTATGACCTAGGGCAAAGTAATGACAATGACATTATCATAGTATTGAATGATCTTACTGAAAAATGGTGACAATTTACACGTGTTAAAATTTTTGCTTGCATCTTGATGTTACATAGGTGCATAACTTGTAGGCATGTTCATTAGAAAAACTTATAAAGAGGATTTTATAGATATGGTAACTTCTATGCTTATAAAAATATCCTTTTAACTTGATGGATATATGTGGTCTTTTGACTTGAGGTTGTTAAACTATCTTATATAAGGATTAGAATAATTTGATATCATCCAATGTGTCATCATAACTAGGATTATCATAAAACTGGTAATTGACTATATTGAATTTCATACAAAGACTATGACAGATTAAAAAAGGATTTATCACTCTTAAAAATGGTAGTAGTGTCTGTATTAACTTACTAACATATGTTCATGACTAATAAATTTATGACCATTGTAAGATTTAGTTGTAACTCAATCTAATATATCTGGTTTGGACATGCATCAGTTTATATGAGAAGAAACTGATATGAACACACGTTTATATCTTATCCTTGAGAGACACAATGTGATAAAAGGATCAAATTATATGCTAAATATTAAGTTGTGTATGACACCCGTTACTATATATCACTGTATATTATAAATATAGAGATTTTTTTTTATAACGGAAATTTATATTTTTGATATATAATAGGAGTTCCACCTTGACTAACTAACTGAAAACATGCATGCGAAAGTTGTAACTGCAAGGTGATGGGTGCTAAAACCCATTGTACATTATCCTGAAATAAAACTCATAATTTTACTATTACATTTAATAAATACTAAAAATATACATGATACTATACAACCATGCATGAGTAATACATAACATGCAATCAACTTGCTACTTGTTGAAAATTAAATAGACACATATACAATTATACAAAACTAAAAACTCAAGTGAAAACCTACTTAAGCTGTATCCCACTTTCTAACCATCTTGTGCTCTAACTTAGTTCTCCGAACACTAACCTGTAAGAAAAGAAACTAAGAGGAATGAGTGATAAAATCATCTAGTAAGTATCTTTTATCTTTACCCTCAAGTAAGGTTCCACTCTGTTCGGATTTTGCGGTTGGTCATAAAACTCTTTACTTTCCTTCTTATTTGGATTCTTAACTGAAGATAATTCTAAACTCTTTCTCTTACTCATCATATTTCTTAATTAATCTCTTTCTAATTACTTCCTTTGGCTTATCATATACTCTGCTTAGTTTATCTTTCGTCTTTCCTCATTCTATCTTTATTATTTTACTACTTATCTAGTCTCTAGCGTAGTAGACTTCGCTTAGTCTATTGCTAGTCTGACTGTTTATCAGAAAAAAGTTAACTTAGTTCATTGCTAGTCTTATAAACTTATATTTCTCTAGCTTATCTTACTATTCAAATTTTGCTTCATACCTGGTTATAAGTACATATATGGATACATATACAACATGATATGAAAATGATCTAGACTAATGTAACTAAATGCATATAACTCTTTTTCTAATATCCATTATCCTCTTCATTTCTTATTTAATCTCTAAAAGCTAAGGTACTCTTGACTCATTTCAAGTTCTAGCTAAACTTTGTTATATTTTTGCTTATGATGTTTATTGTGTAGGTGTATTTATCTAGTGTTCTATTCCCCTTATATTTCTAAAAACGATATATATAAATATATCTTTTCTACAATATTCATGATTGGTTATAAATATTTTTTTGAATTCTCATCTCATTATATTATTGATTATGTTTCTTACTAAAGTTAATTCTGATTATGATATACTTGTTCAGTAATACTTATGATTTCTTTTGAATCTTAACTAGTTTTTGTTTTGTTTCTAATTATAACATACATTGCATTGTAATATTAGTGACTTGTCATAAGTCGTTGTTTACTTATAAACCTTGCTATCTAATTCGTATTTGCTTTGTTACTCATCTATTGTTCTGATTATGACTTAGTTATGCATGACATGACATGAAGGATGCTAAATCATGCTGAAAATCATGTCTAGGCTTTTGGGCTTATTTTCTAAAAAAAATATTTTTGAACATGTTTTCTAAAAATACTGTTGGGATCCAAAGATCCTAAAATATTGAAAAAAAAAACTAAGTAAAAATTGTATTTGAAATCTTTATATATTCGAAGATACTTATTGTGTTACATAGATTGATTAATACAAGGATTCAACATCTTAGTCATATAAGTTTGAACATCTTAACACTCGATTAGGAAGTTGAAATCTGATAACTAATGCACACCAGTGTATATATCTAATTGTAACTGACACTGGCTCCCACTCTAGCAATCATATAACTCAGGTGCCTTCTTGTATTCATTTTTAAAATAATGTTCGGATAATCGTATTTATACTTTAAAAACATATACATGTGGATCACTTGATCCCTTGCTGAAAATACTATTTTATATTGCTATGTCATGTAATGTTTATCATAAGTGATAATCTTCTTAGTTTTTCTTCACTGTTTACATTTGGTATAGTTGTACAGTTGTTATAGTTCTGTTTTATGTATCTCTTATTGAAATTTCTGTTTCCATAACTTATGATGCTTATTAGTAAGTTCTATATATGTTGTTCTATGTTTTATTATGTATCTAATAGTTTTCTGTTTTATTTGTTTAATAACTATTTCTACTTCCATTTCTGTTTTTTGATAATAATCTACCAATTACTAACGCTAATTCTAGGCTATTATTGAATTTCTCTTACTTATGTGAGTATGAAGGTCTGATTCTGGAAAAATATTTTAACTTATTATTTTTTGTTCTTTGTTTAGACGGTTGTATTACTATAATTTTCTATGTCTCTTTCCCCTTTTCTTTTCTTGTTCTTAATTTGTTGTTTCTTTTTATGATATTCTGTTAAACTATTTAATGTATTCCCTTATCAATGATGTTCTCCTTATCTTGAGAATTCTCTAACTTGCATTAAATGCACGGGTGTTCACCCTCAAACGCATGGTTATGCACGAGCTGCACGGTCATATGTCTAATCATGCAAGAGAACATACGAGCTTCTGAAAGCATTCTAGCCAGTGTCTTACCCATGGTAGCCATGACATAAACTTGCATAATTGTGACCCTTTTCAAATCTAATCGTGCATACCTCACATACATGATTATGACTCTATAAAGCATGACTGTACAGACATGTATCCAGTGGGTACATGATTATGTATCCTACTCTGTTCGACAACCTTTGGCTGAAACATATAGAATCCAAACCAACATCCACTTGAATCTCTATCAAGTTTTAAATCAAAGTTATTCTAGCACATACACATGCAAAATACACCATTATAAGCATATTTTCCCCATTAATAACAACCAAATATAACATAATATGCTTTTGAATGCATAAAACACACGCATGTGTCTACAAATATTCTAAGCATGCTTCTACCTCCAAATATCTCTTCTATCTCATCCTCATTTTCTGAAAATCATGCTTATTAAACTAAAAACATGCTTTTATCACTAATTAAAGTCACTTAAGAAATTACATGTTATAGAAACAAGAAAGAGATAAAGAAATACTTACCTAAAATTGCTAATAGCTTCTATCTCTCTAACTATGACTGAATCCTAATTGGATTGACTGCTAGAAACTGGCTTCTCTCTCTTTGAAAATTTGGTTAGAGTTAACTAAAAGGGAAAGAAAATGAAGAACTAGGGAAATTTGATCTAAACTGGGAGAAAAATCTACTTTATATATGACACTCTATCAACAGGCATGCAACAAGAGATACACGAGAGTGCATAATGGCAAGGATGCATGGGCGTGTGTCCATAAGATGCACGGTCATGCACACCCCTTACATAAGCCATATATACGCTCTAAGAAAACTATTCTACCCCCACAGCTCTTTTAAGTCTAATCTTGGGCTATAAAATTTCTTTCTTAACCTTGATCATGACTTAGAAAGATCATTCTAACCTTAAAATGTTTTATTATGCAAGCTTAAAGATATTCATTAACACTCTATCATATAATGGTTGTGATATCTTGCTAAAAGTCGTTTTTAGTATGTGTTTGAATTCAACCCAAATTTGGATATTACTAACATAGTAAAGAGCTTGTAGGTCACCCACGTTAAGGGTTGAATGATTTTTAAAGGCATTCGATTTATCGATCCTAGTGGAAGTTACGTGTTTGTGTTATTATTATTGGCTTGTCGAATTTAAATGTATAAGGTTGAAAATTTATAATAGGATTTTGATTTGATGCATGGGTGTGTATAGTCGTTTACATAATCATGCATAATGACAAATGATAAAATCCTATGTATGCTTATTGAATCGATTTGCATATAAGAAAATTTGATTTGAATGTGAATAAATTACTAATACATAAATGTACGTGTTGCTTGTACAAACATATGTTATGGTTAGTGGATAATTGTATTGTAAATGAATTAAAACACAAGCGTGCAAGTCCTATGTACAACCATATATGAGGAAATACAAAGGACACAATTGTGTGTGAAACGTACATGATTATTATCATGTTTTCTATATAAAAGTGACAAATTTTCATTATATAGACTTTTGAATTTTTGCTCAAATCTCAAATACATGCTCGTGCATAGTGGTTTCTAACACCATATTTGTGTTTTAGAGTGCCCCTAAAGCTATACTTCATATGGATATAATAGTGCTACCATCCTGATATTTAAAAAAGCATACTATTGCCATGAAAAGATGAAAGAGCCAACAATGTAGGCATTGAATTTGAACACACCCTATACATATGAACTATATCTTAGTTTGGGTTTTTTAAAGTTTGTTTGATTTCATAAAATTTCAAATTTCATTGTTAATGCCTTTCTGATGACCAAGGAAACCCGACATTATCTATATAGATAATTCTTTTATAGGTTTGCTCATTAGAAAACATCAAATCCATCGAATGCTATCAAATTAAGGCATATAAAATACTTGACCTAATAAATGTTTCATCCCTTAGAGTATGGAACTCGAACAATGTTGCACCTAAATGGCCAAAGCAATAAAGCTTGATGTTCAAGTCATACTTACCACTTTAAGGATATCGAATGACACAAATCTCACATTTGTGCTATAAGCTAGCATCCACATGTGTTATTAAGTGCAAATTGACTTTAAGGATGGCATAGGTTCCCATATACTTACAATGCCTAATGATAACTCAAGTCAACAACAATTTAGCCATAATGTGAAAAGATTCTTGAGTATATGTCGCACAAAACTCCTTCACATACTATTGTGTATTTCAAACAACTAAGAAGATTTGCTCTCCATTATTCAAAACTTAGCCATTCTAATATGATTATTTAATAAATGTTCACAAATATTATCTTTCTATTGTTAAGTGAAGAATGCCTCAAAATATTATTAGTTTTCTAATGCCTTGAACAGTTTAATCTCATTTAAATTTCTTTTTATCTCTTGTAATAATTTATTACACAAAAGATGTATGATCATAAGTTTTAAAAAAATTGAAAAAAAAAAACATATATAAGTTTCGAAATTTTATTTCATTAAAATTTAATTATAAGTATAAAAACACTTAGCCCATAAGTACATAAGCAACTACCTCTAGGTGGCATGTTTCTTCATATAAGCCTAAGTCTCTTTGGAAGAAGATAAGCTACAAGATCACAAGAAAGAAGACGAGATCATCTTCTCCCATGGAGTTTCTTCCTTGAGCAGGCCTAAGACATCAATAGTCCCAAAGATGACTTAGAATCCCTTGCAAGAAGAGTTCATCTAGCATATTCAAGAACCTATTTTGTATTGAACCATCGCTTTATCCAATATAAAGGTAAAACCTTATGGCCTACAAAATACACCAAAGACTGATTAAGAATAAGTAACCTAAATAAAGATTGTCTTGTAAAAACAAACATAAATTACTATAGGAATACTCTTAAAGGAAAGGTATCGATTTATGAAAATGTCAAACTTTTAGGGAAATACCGAAATCCCCATCAAAAGGCTATTTCACCATCCATCTCACTTAAGACTTGATAGAACAATTACCTTTCTTATGTTGCAAATCAAGAAGATTTTAAACAAAAGACTAAGGTAAGGATCAATGTGGAAACTTGTCTCAAGATTGTGAAGGTACATGAAGGAATGATATAAGGAAAGTGATCATGGAGAATGAGACCACCATCCTAGATAAAAAGGTGTAAAATAACATAAAAAATAGCAAGACATAATTTATCCATGGTTATTAGAATATGTTAAACCCTTTTAGGTTTTGAATTGATAAAGAACCTTGTTAACATATCTAATCGGTCCTTGTATGTATTGATCCATGATAAAAAAGACCAAGGGTTTTAATTTTATAGGATTTGTTTGATGTACGACCATGCATGACTAGGACGTATGATCGTGTGTGCTTGATAAGAGAAAACACGACTTGGTGGAGTCATGTAAAACATCCATGCATGAAAAAGCAAGGATACATGATCGTATGATTTTCAAATGCACAACCGTGTGTCACTATATATGAGGACACACTATTAAAGCCTTTTATGTATATCCAGCCATGCAGAAGCTTTAAGTCAATAATTGAACACACGCCCGTGTACTAGTAACACACAACCATGCAAGTCTAGAAAACTTAATCGTATGATAATCGTGCAGATATCATATGTAAGAATGTGTGGGCCTCTAGAATTTTAAAGTATTGAAGATGCAAAGATACATGATTGTGTGTATATAGCATATGCCCAGGGTTCGTACGATAGGAGAGATTCAATAATTAGAGAGTATGCTTTGATGAGAGCATGATCGTGTAGCATAGGCATATGACCGTGTGTCTACCCAAATTCACTTTAATGGCTCTTAAATCATTTCTCAAAACCCTATATATTGGAAGCTAATTTGATTTTAGAGAGGTTAGAGAATTAGGTTTATAACTTCTATTCTTTAATTCTCAAAATCTCTTCTCCACTTTCTTTCTCAAATTCTCATTGTATACCATTTAGAAAGAAACATCACGAACTTATTGTGTATCAACCTTGTAAGGAAAATTTCTCTTTTCTATAACTTCAAAATCCCTAGGCACAATGTCGTAAAACTAGTATAGGGTGAAAAGCTTGTGTAAAACTATGTTATATCAAAACTAGTATATAAGGGCAAATCCCTTGGACAAAAACCTATTGTATTTTTGGGGTTGAAGATAGTGATAAAAAGGCTTCAAACAAGGTTTTTTAGAGGAGTGAACGTAGAAGACTTGTAAAAAAACTTCGAACCATTATACAAATCGGCTAAATACTTTCTTTCCCTCTCTCTACTTACTTTACTTTATATTTGGTTTATGTTGTTGATTATGTGCTTGGCCTATGTTAAATGTTTTATTTGTTGATATTGTTCATTAATTTAATTTGATGTACAAATTAATTTGTTGGTTGGATGTTTTAGTGAATAGGAAAAAGTTTTAAGTTACAAAATTTTTTTTAATAAACCTATTCAACCACAACACCACCCACCCCACAACATCCTCCCCATCCCCCTCAAAAATTTCTTAAATTGAGCATACTCATCAATATCAGTGTAAAAATTCAATGTCGAAGCATTGTTTACGTTCTATTTCACTGTACATAACTAGCAAGGTAAATTTTATTTCACTGTACATAACTAATATCATTGAATTAGTAAGAATTCACTGTTGAAGCATGGTTTACCTTTTATTTACAATGGCAAAGAGTAGCGGTAGTAAAAACTATAGAGCAGTGTCCTCTTGCGAAGCCGGAACATCTACATTGTCTCTCAATTCCCTTCCCTTGGTGTCAAATGGAAACAGCAGAGCAGAGGCTATTGCAACAACTATTACTACTTCGAATAAAATCACGGCTACCGTTTGGCGACACCCTGTGACAAGTCCAACTGCCACAAGCGGGCAAACCATGCCACCAATTCTTCCCACGGAGCTCGCAACTCCATAGCCAGTTGATCTCATTGCAGTAGGATATATCTGCACAAAATAAAATTTTACTAGTATGTTACTTATTATACATACCCCATCAAATTATATGCAACTAGAATGTTTAAAAAGTTTAACATATCATGCAGGGATGAATAAGAATCATGAAAGTTTTGGGAAGCCCTTCGATCAGTAGAAAGGCCGAGTTTACCTCAGGGGCATAAATGCTGGCAACTGTTATGGTTCCAGTGGCACTCATGCGTGCTCCAAATAATAAGACTGTGGTTAAAATAGCAGACTGATTGGAGACCAGTGGCAGAAGAAAAATGCAAGCTAAGAGAAACATGGTAGCCATGGAGAATTTGCGCCCAATTTTGTCCACTAGTATTGCTGACAAGATAAGCCCAGGAAGCTCTGCAAGATAAACACAAGAAAGATGATAAACCTTGCCTCATTGACAAGAAAATCGCAGAGGGCATGCCGTACCTGCCAAACTTGTGATAAACACGTTTAGATAGAGGTTATCATCTGAATTCAGGATAGTTGGGCCACATTTACGTTGCCTACTACTTAGCTTTGAAGTCAACAAGACCATACCATAATATGAAAATGCAGTTGAAAAGAACAGCACCCATAGGAGAAGAGTTGTCCAAATTATCTTTGGTGAAAAAAGCATCACAAATGACGAGAAGCCTGACTTAAATTTCCTGGTAATTTGTTTTCTTGTTGAGAGCGGAAGGGTATCAAGTGATGAAGCAGATTCTTCGTTCTGTCGGGTACTTTTATCAGAAACAAGCATGCCAGAAGGGAGTTTTGCATGGTTGCAGCGAGCTATCTTCTCAAGAATTTGATGTGCATCGGTTGTTTTACCTTTCATACATAAATATCTTGGTGACTCAGGTACAAGACCGTAAAAGACAAGTAGAGCAAAGGATGGTATAGAAGACAATGCTAATAGCCACCTCCAATTCAATCTTGGCATGACAATCTGCACATCGACAAAATGTTGAAGAATTACAAAATCTAAAAGCTTACCCACAGTCGAAGAAGAAAAAAAGAAGGTAGAGAAATCTAAATAACTAAGGATTCATCTTCAAAGTTTTATTCTATTTATGAAGGATCCATAAGTTTCTTATTTTAAGACTCAAATATCTGACTTCCCAAAAAGTTGGAGTATGAACTAAGAGTGATTTGGGATAATAAGTGGGGGTTAGAAAATGAAAATACCCAGGCAAGTGAAGCCTCAAAAATTGTTCCAGCAGTCCAAAAAGCAGAAAATACTACCATCCACATCCCTCTATATGAAATAGGAACAAACTCCAGAAAATAGGCCAAGAAAACCGGCCCCCCACCCAAACCAAAGCCAACCAAACAACGACATATCACCAATGACGTATAGTTTGGAGAGAAAGCACTTAACAGGCCAGCTCCACTAGTTACAATAGCTATGCTGAGAAAACTCTTCCTGGAAACACAAGATAAAAGCAGGCAATTTAACAAGAATTAGATAAGGAATAGTCAAAGATACTGATCCAAATGTTTAGATTCAAACAAAACCTTCGAATGAATAAAATCATCGTCAATTAGGAAAGCCTCGGACTTGATTATAAGAGCAACTCCCAGATTCACTTTAAATTACAAAAAAAGAATTAATGTTGAACAAAAAAAAAAAAAAAAAAAGAAAAGAAAAAAAAAGAGATGTTGTATTCTGTGATTCAGAATAACTCTGCTGCAATGAGCTCCAACATAATTCTTGACGCATAAAACCAGATGAGAACCAAAACACTGTCTTGGTTCAAATGGTCATCCTAAACTTAGAGTAGACAGTGATGAAGAATTCAAGAAATTATGCATGTTTAGTATCAGAAGTAGACAATAGAATCAGATCATGTCAAAACAGACCTCCATTAGGGCATATGAAAAACTAGGTATGAGAATTTAAACCTCCATTTACATTATAGAAGATAAGGACATGAGAAATGCAAATTCTGAAGCTATTCATATGTATCCAAACATATATATAGGATACTTTACATGTAAAAGAAGAAACTGAAATTATAAGGTAGAAAGGGGTAAACCAGCTTACCTCCTTCCATGATTGTCAGATATTAGGCCCCAAGAATAAGCTCCAACTAGCATACCAGCAAAAACAACAGTTGTTAATAAACTCTCTTTGCTCGAAGAGAGTCCCCATTTTGATTTAACTGCTGGTCCTACAAAAGAGAGAATCATAATCTCCATTGCTTCTGAAACCCACCCTAATCCAGCATATGCTAGCACAAGACCTTGAAACTTCCCAAACCTCATAGCAGAAAGTGCTTCGTCCAGCGAGTAGAAAGGCTTTCCATCTTCCATCTTGTCAACAAATTGAAACAGAATCAAAGGCCCTATCTTAATATTGAAGAATGTTGTTAAAAATTAAACATGACCATATACTTTTGGATGAACATTTTTTTTCCGTGCTTTCCTTGCTAAATATAGAAGCTATGTTCAGAGCAATTTATTTTACAATTGTCATAGAAGAAAATACTGTTTCTACTTAATTTCATAAAGTATTTCTATCGAAGAACCTTACCTCCAAGAAAATAAATTACCTCTAGAAACCCAACAAAAAAAAAAATAAAAATCATACACATTCTGAAAGAAAATACTTGAATTTACTACTGAATTTTACAATACTCTTCGATATAGAAACCATTTTGATATGTTTAATCTAATGATATTATTTCAATTTCAGAAATTCTTTGTCAATAACAAATCAAAACCTATTAAGAACACTTGAATTAACTTACCTTATCTACCTTCGCAAAACCCTTGTTGGAAACTTGGTAAAAGATTATATTTCACTTAGGTAATAATTCACAATAAGTACACTTCAATACTCATACGCAAATAAAAGAAACAAGAGAGAAGAGAGATACCTTTCAGAAACAGATGTTCCTTCACCAAAACACGTAACTAAAACTACACTAGTCTTAATTATTTTGATGTTGTTTTGCATAAAAGAAGAAAATGGTCGGCCCCACTAGAGCGCATTATTAATAAAAAGGAGGTGTTGGAGAAAGAGGAGAGCCATCTGAAGGGCCAACTACAAAACTGCTTCCTGTGGTGTCTGTTCGATTGATGCTATGAGTGGACAGGTAGGGTCGTTACAGCTTAGTAATTCAGTTGGTGTTACAGTCTTCAAGGTCACTGTCACACGTTTCTTCTGGCACTTTCAATCCAAAATCATTATACCCAAATTCATGCCACGTACCTTGCATGTGGATAACTCTAGTCTGGTCAGCAAATTAAGCGTTACCCCTGTGCTTCAGCCTCAGATAACTAACCACCTTACCCCTTTTGGCCTTTCCCATTTTACCATTTGATTTTGATCGTAAATTGAAAATTTTCACGTTCGGTTTTTAAATTTGTGACGATCTCTATGAAGATAAGCATTGGATTTTATATATAAAAATTATATTATCATTTAGGTTTTATTTTTTATTTTTTTATCAATACTATGCTTATATTTAGATTGTAAAATATCATTTTGATCTGATACTTACCTAATTGAAAAAATTATACAAGGTTTGTCTTAAAGAATAACTAATATATGTAGAGGGAGAAAGTCAAGCTATAGTTAAATTTTTTATTTAAAATAATGACTTAATTTACCAACCTTTGATTTACAAAAATTTAACGGTCAATAAGTAGAAAGTTAAAAATAATTATTTTACATATCATTATTCGAGTGTGTGTTTGTATATATGCACCAATTTTAGATAATAATATTTAAAAATCACAACCCCCTTCCCCCCGCAAAGGTTTGTCTCAAAAACACTTTGTAATCAAAGTTTCTCTTCATTAAATATCCCTTCAACCTTTAAGGCATCCAACTCTTTGATCTTTTTTCACAATCCTTCCTTTAGCTTAGATTTAGCAAACATTTGCTTCATGAGTTTGTACTGCTCTCCATCTAAACAATTTATTTTATTCCACCAATCAACTAAGGAATCCTTGGGCTATTAGTGTTTTAACTTAAAAAGGAACAAGATCTCACCGTAAAGAGTTGGAGTCAATTATTGCATGATAGCAATTAGGGTGTAGGAAAAAGGCAAGGCCAGATCATTGAATTGAACGAATCATGTGGAAATTGTCAGTATAATCCATTCCGACGTGGGCCAACTTGGGATAAAATTCATGCAAAGTGGTGGGCACAGTTTTCACTACATGTCTCAAGTGGGAATATTAATTAATTTTGCACAGTTGTTATCATGCAACAATTGTGCTGGAAAACACAAAGAATAGTAGGCAACATAAATTGAAAAATGGAAAAATTGTACCCCAACTGACCTTTGTTCAAACACGTGAGCCAAAACATGAAATCATCTTAAATGCTTGTATTATGTTAAAAATTTTTATAGATGAAATCCAATCGAATGGACAACTAGTTTTTATATATATTTTAAGTGTTAAGATTATTGCATGATAGAATGTGAGATTGTTAAAAATGTTGGTACTGGTTGATTATTAAGTTTATAATATGATTTGCAAGTTAACTTCGAATGTTTGACTTGGATTAAATTGGTGAAACTTTCGTAAACAAGAGGCATAATATTGTATTTCATGTGTTGGCATGTCAACTTTCAATGTTTGACTTGGATGAAATGGTTTACAAATCTTGAACATAGAATTTGGTTTCTGAAAGCATTTTGATAGACGCAAGACATGTTGTAGAATGGTTGGACTCAATGAAGTTTAATCAAAGTATTTAAGATGAGTTGTTGAAATGTAATGCACATCCATTTTGTATAATATTAGTCACATTGTGTAAGATAGGTTTGAGTTACTTTAATGGGTATGCGGTGGCTTGAAAATAAAATATCAAACTTGGTTGAAATAAAATTGGATATATGATGAATTCCTAATGTCAAATTAATCTAGCAAGTGTTGTTGAATATTGTGCATCCAAGTGTCATTTTGAGTTGAATATTCAAACTTCTGTAGTCAAATTGATCTAGAAATCTTGAAAATTTAATTATAAGTACATTGTCAGATGGATTATGAAAAGTATGAGTTTATTTTAAATGTTTGTATTTTGTTATGTTCATATTTATTGTAACAACCCGAGGTTAGAATGACTTTTTTGTTGGCTTTATATGCAGCTTGTGGAAGAAGCACGACCGTGCGTTCTCGTGTGCACACCCGTGTGTCATTTTCTCACCATGCACGCCCATGCGTCTTGTATGTACGCCCGTGCATGCCTGCTGGTATATAAACCAATGTTTTCCTCCACCCGTTTCAGTTAGCTTTTCTCTTTTCTTTTTTCTCCAGGAAACCCTAGCTTTTTGAGGGAGAGATTAGCTAGCTTTAGCAGCTATTCCAGCCAAGTTTCAGCCGAGGATAGAGAGATGAAAGATCTTAGCAGCTCCAGGTAAGGATTACCTTACCTTTTCCCTTTTTCCTTGGGTTTGTGGTTCCTTGGTTGGATGTTTTCAGTGATTTATGCATGTTTTTAGCTTATTAGCAGTGTATGTTGCATGCTAGTATGTTTATTTAAGAATGTGATGAGTTTGGGTTGAGTTTTGGCGGTGATCTTATGGATTTCGACAGTGGGTGTTGAAATGGGGTTGGATGCACGCCCGTGTGTTCGTGCACGCACGCCCGTGTGTTCGTGCACGTACGCCCGTGCATTCTAATTTTGAGCAAGATCATGGTCGTGTATGCGAGCCATGCACGACCAGCTTTTGAGAGGGGTCACGGCCGTGCGCCCGAGGGTCACAACCGTGCGTTAGCCAAATGTGAGTTTTTAGCTAGAATTTCCAGAAGCTTGCACGGTTGGGCTGCACGTCCGGCACACGGCCCGTGCATCTACATGCATGCCCGTGCGCCTTAGCAGGAAAAGAAAAGAAAATGAGAAAAATGAGAAAAAAAGAAAGAAGAAAAGAAAAAGAAAAGAGAATAAGCAGAAATAAAAGAAATAAACAGACTTTCAATAACAAGAAAAGAAAGAAAAGAGAAAAAGAACAGGAAACTCATCACCAGACTAAACTAGCGTAATCTAATGATAGGTTATGGTTAGGAAACAGAAACAAAATTAGAAACAGAAATAGAAACAGGAAAATAGAACACAGAAACAGAAAGAGAACAAAGAACAGTGAACAGGAAAACATAATCAGAATCAGAAAAATAGAAAATAGAAAATAGAAACAGAATCAGAAAAAGAAAACAGTAAAACAATAAGATAAGCTGTAATCAGAAAGAAAAGAGAATTTAAAAGATAACATGCATGAATAGTATCATTCAGCATAGCATGTTAAATAGTATTTTCAGAAAAGGGATCAAGTGATCTATTGCATCAGTTTTCAACATTCAGGGCTTAATATCCAAGTCAATAGTAAGGGTGAATTCGAGGGGGCATCTGTGGGATTTCAGCTTTCTGACTTCGATCAGATTGGTTAGATTTTAGCTTACTGGTCTGAGGACTGGTATGGTAGGACATTTCAGCTTACTAGCATTTTGTTGGTATGGTTTAACCCACTTAGCCCAGATGTCGAATCCCTGTTTTCATCAGTCTAATCAGCATAGCCGGTATCTTCAGATACAGAGATTTCAGAAACATGTTTTATTCAGTTTTTCAGTGTTTTAGATCTTTAGATCCTAACATTAGTTTTCAGAAACATGTTTTCAATAAACAGGCCCAAGGCCAAATAGCATGATTTCAGCATACCATAGTATATAGTACATGACATGGCAGAGCATACAAACAGTAAGATCAGAATCATGTCAGATAAGAAATAAAAGAAAAGAATAAGCTGCACGATATACATCAGAAAGAAAGAAATAAAAGAATTCAGCTAATCCTATCAGAACACATAATTAATAAGAAAAGAAAGAGGATTAGAAGAAGCTATTAGGCTATCAGCAGCTTAGTTAAGTTTGCTTAGATAGCAGATAGTCAACAGCAGCTTAGTCTAGAGCCTACCTGAGGGTAGAGGTAGGAGATGCTTACTGAGTGACTTGTCACTCATCCCCCGTGGTTTCCCTTTTTGCAGGTTGGTGTTTCGGGGAGCTGAGCTTAGTGCACGAGAGATGGCTAGTGTGTGGGATATGGCTTGAGCGGGTTTTCACCCGAGTTTTCAGATATATATATGTATATATGTTCAGTTTTCAGCAGATAGCATGTTTGTGGCTCGCATGCTTTAGTTTGCTCATGCATTTGGATTATACAATATCTTTATGTTTTTAGATACTATTATTATTATTTTATGAATATGAGTTTTATTCAGGATACTGTACAGTGGGTTTTAGTGTCCCATCACATACTTGTTAATTCGCTTCCGCATATTTTCAGTTAGTAGTAAGAGTAATACTCACTGCTATATATATATATATATGAAAAAAAAAATGGTCTACAGTAATATATAGCAGGCGGGATGTTACATTTATACACTTCTTCTAATTCGTATTTTAAATATTTTTAATATGAAATTAAATGTTGATGTTGGTTAATTATTGTGTTTGACCTTACTAGGTATTAGTTGTTTATTATTTTGTGTTTCATTATTCTCACATCCTTAATTTTTTTTTTTCCAAATAAAAATGTCAGAATTTTAGCTTCATTTATCCAATAAGCTTCTTTATGGTTTCTTATAAATTCTGACTTTAGATATCTTAAGTATTATATTATTGAGTGTTATTTACATTTATATTGAGTATTATATTAGCACTTTAATTGTATAGAATATTTAATTAATACATTCTTGAATTGATTACTGTGTATTCTCAAATGCATTGTCAGATTGAATATTATTGAATTAATGCATAAATTTTTTTTTGAGTTTTATCTTAATCTATTTTTAATAATATCAGATTGATTATTATATATTTACTGAATCATGTATAGGAAATATTTAATGAAGAGAAATGTAAAAAAGAAAAAACCAATAATTAAAATAAAAAAGCCATTTAAACCATAAAAAAATGTAGTTAAAACCCTTAAAAGGAGTGCTAATGAAAGGAAAAAAAGGATGCCACAAATCACTTAATCACCCCTAAAAGTGTTTTAACCAATGTTGGTAAAATTCATAAAAACACCAATAAAAATCAATTAAGCACCACAAAAATTCATGCGAATAGTGACAAAAAAATGCTATTAAAAGTAAAAAAAAAACCGTTAAATGTCATATAAATGTCGAAAAATTACGCACAAACAACAACAAGAATATTTTTTGCTGGTAGGCAAAGGTTTTATACCAATGTTATAGACGCCAATAAATGCCCAAAAAAAAGTTAGTACTTGTCTATCTTTTAGCAACGGTTTTATTGGCATTTATCAGTCTTTTACTTAATTTTCAATTTGCGTCATCAAGTTTGCACAATTTAAATAAACAATTCTTTTAGTTCCAAGATTTTAATTTCGAATCTAATTGTGCAAATATGTGAATTCAGGCAACAAGTTTTTCAACCACGCACGTCAATGTGTAGCAAATGTGTTACATACATGATGACCTATGACATCATGCATAGATGGAAAAAACTAAAAAACATGGTATTATTTAAAATATAATTGGTCGATTCATGGGTGGATCTAGATGGTTTATTCAACTAGGAAGCCTTCAACTTTTATTTGAACTACTTGACCAATTCAAGATCCAGTCGACTAGATTCTGAAATTTCAAAATTCATAACTTCTTGATTTTTCTAAATTTTGGTAATACCATTCTAATCCAATGGGTTTTAAGGGCATGAGATGCCCTCTCATAGTTCTACATCCCAAGAAATGGTTTCAATGAATTAACATGCGAAAATCACATGATAACATGAGATCTTGTGTAACAACATGAGATTGAATAGTATACAACCCAATCAAAACAAAATTCATACAATATTCTCAAACACATAAAATCCATGCAAACCAGAATTGTATTTAAAATTTAAAAAACCTAATCATATTTCTATGACCATAAAACAATTTTAAAAATTATATATTCAATTAAAACAAAAATAATTATCCAAAAGATAGTGAATGCATAAGGTTTGAACCCTTAGGCTCGGATACCAATTGAAAGTATGTGATCTCAATATAAATCATTCAAAACAACAGAAACATAAACAATCCTAAGATCATAAATTTCATCTTTTTGGATCACAGGGACATAAGACATGCAATTTTTTTGCTTTTAAAAACCAATACCTACATCTAAAGGCTTTTACCACATAAAAATCCATCTTGATTCATTTTATGCTTTTTTTTTTTTTTTTTTTTGTTAATCAATGAATCTCCTACTCGTCCACACGAAGGCATTATGACATCACAATTGATGGGATGGTGTTAGAAGGTCTCACAGATGCTAGCTGGTAAATTATATTAAATGTTTGTTGTGTTTAGGTGAAGAAAAATTGAGAGAAAAAATTTTACTTCACTCTATGTAAGTTTCATCAAGGGTAAAGGTTTATGAGAATGTATTTAATTTATATGAAACATTCTCATAACCTTAAATAACACATATTACACTTCATACCTCTAACTTTTGGATATTATAATTTAGCCCTAAACTTTTAGTTTTTCTCAACCAAGCCTAATAATGTCTTATAATTATTCAATAAATATTAAGACATATTAATAAAGAACTAAATTCACCACATTTAGATAAACCCGAGGTGATTCACTTTAGATATAATAAACCAAAACCTTCTAAGTCATAATAGAAAAGCCTTTATTATGTGTAACCCATGGGTTCTTTATTGCATTGTTAGTGAATAAGATCATGATTAATGTAGAATTAATCATCTCTTTATTCACAAATCATAAGTGATCTCTAGTAAGATATCATAGCTATCCAATCAATAGAAAATTGTTTTTAAACTAATTATACATTTCAATAGTATAATGATTATAATTATTATGTAATCAAATTTTTTCATCAAACTAGTATCTCATTAATGTTAAGACATATAAATAGTGTCTATTTTAGATTTTCTTGATTTCATGATTTGACTTTTGAAGTAATGTTTGAATAGTATTGGACTAGGGCATTACAAGTTTAATTGGTCATAGTCATTTGTCAAACAACATCATGAGATATCTTTTCTCTTATTCAAAAGTGATGGATTATGTGTTGATTTACCATAGTCTTAATACATTTTTTGACATAACCAATAATTATCATGTTGAATAGCCCTAACAAGAAGACTGTGTTAGGTTAATACAAAACTAGATCAATTACTTTATAAGATGCTTTAGTGATATCAAGTTTAAGGATCATATGCATTACGATTCATAAGGGGATTTGTTCTACAAACACTAGAATGACCATCCATATCAAGTATAAGGATCATATGCACCTATGTGTTACATGATGTTGACACCAATAACCTTAACATGTAAGTTTTATCGCTACCTTTTAGTATAATTTTTCAATACCATGATAATCTTACTACATTATCTATGCCCTTGGTGAGGATAGAATTAAGACTAAAAACATTTTTAGATTGACCATTAGACATACTTATAGGGTTTTCACAATCATGCTATACATTGATCCCGTCATCATTGTTTAACCAAGATAAAGATATTCATCATCCATACATATATAAATACATACATGCATGAATGAAGAAATATTGATCTTATTATTAAAATATGATACATTATTCATACTAAATTAGAAATATAATATTGATTATTGGCTTTAGAGAACTACTTTAAACGTGTAGGTATTATATCTTTAGTCTCACTTAAGACTTAACAGTCCAAAGAAATTTTTTGTGCCCCCTATTAAGAAGAAGCTAAACCAAGGACAAACACAAGAATCATAATAGAAACCCAGCTTGAGATTATGAAGGTTCATAGAGGAATAATGACACGCCTATGTAAGGAAAGCCATCATGGTGAACAACACCACAATCACACCAAAGGAAGTGCATGATAGTAATGAATGTAATAATGGACAAACATGAAACATCTACCAAGAAATATAAGAAATAATTATAAAAACAACTTTCCACATTTTCCTCTTCCATAGAAGTTCTAGACTTTGAACTTTCTTTCTCTATTAATTTTAAAGAAAAATAGCTAAGAGCAATTTTGGAAACATTCAATAAAAAAGGAAAACCTTATAAAATTTTGCACTTCAAACTCCTCTTTTTATAGTAAAAAAGCATCTATCTCAATTATTTGATTTGCTTTTAAACATATGTTGACCATTTGTGATGCAAACAGTGCACATCCAATAACAATTCACAAGGAAAGTAAAGTGATAAGATGAATACATCACTCAAAATATATGAAATCTTGACAACACTAGCTTGTGTTATCGAAAAAGATATGGTAAGATCTTCATATTTTAAAAAGATTCTTAAAGTTCTACTTGTACTATAGGAACTAAAAGACAAACTGTAATGGCCCAAGGGTAGAACTATCTTTTTAGGTTCTGAATCCAAGGGTAAAAGAGAGATTTTCTTGATAGGAAAGAGCTTGAGAGGGTTCAGGGGTAGAAGAGTCCTTCAGAAGCCTTTTATGACTTGTACATGGGTATTCCGGGAAGAATATCCCGTGTTTGCACGAAAGTGGGTGGAAAATGAAATTCCACTACACACACAACCGTGTGCCTAGGACACACGATCGTGTGTCTCACTTTTTAGCCATAAATTATTTTATTTTCCCAGTTGCGCATAGTTCAGCCTTCCAGCTTATTTTCAATTTTCTTCTTCTTCTTCCCTAGTTCCAGTGAACCCTAGATTGGGTGAGAGAGATCCCCCAACAACTCAACTCCAGATTAGAGATCTAGAAGCTTCCAGAGAGAAAGGTCAAGCTTCTATGGCACGAGATAAGTGTTTTCCTTACCTTTTTCATTGAGTTTAGAACATGCTTTGTTGTTTCCAGCTTATTAGAAACTTGTGTGCTTGTTCAATATGTATTCAGCATGTTTGAACTTGATATGATGCATGATTGGATGATTGAGTGGCCATTTCCATGTTTATATGTGTATATGTTTATATATATGTGTTATATGCTTGATTTGTGATATATGACGTGTTTGAGATGATGAAATGTTGAATAATTGCATGCTAGCAGCAGTAGAGAATGAGTATATGTATTGATTTGAAGCGTGGAAGTGTTTGGTGTGAGAATTTTTGGGTTTCCAAACACAATCTACAGAATATGGGTTGAGCACACACCCATACGCCTTGGATGCACGCCCGTGTGGCCTCAATTCTGCATGGACACGGCCTTGCATGTTGCCCGTGTGTGTATGAAAATCCAGACACATGCTCGTATACCTGAGTGCACACGCCTGTGTGTCCATTCCCAATTCCACATGCCCGTGTAGGCAAGGCATGAGAGTGTTGTGAAGCAGCTACACGCCCGTGCAGTGCAATACACGCCCGTGTGTTCGCACCACACGCCCGTGTGGCCAGCCCAGTTTTGATAAAAATATTTCAGAAGCTAGCATGCCCAGTCGCACGAGAAGCACACGTTCTCGTGTGCCTTGACACACACCCGTGCACACAGAAACACACGCCCGTGCACCTAAGAAAAAGCAGAAGAAGAATTTAAAAGAGAAGCTAAGCCACTCTAAGCTATTCCTAAGCACACAGAACTCAGTTATAAGATGATAAAACAACATATCATGCATGATTATTAGCATTGAGCACGACATGTCATATCAGATGTTTACAAACTAGATCCAAAGATCTAACAGCATGATTTTCAGATATACATATATGAGATTTCATATATCAGATAGGGGTGAATAGGAGGGGACACCTATGAGTTCGCACACCCGTTAGAGAGGGAAACCAGTGTCCGTTAGAGAAAACATGGTCATTGACCAAGCTTGTTAGAGAAAGTGCTGATTGTGCATCAGTAGATTCAGTAGGACCTTGAACTTATACGGTCAGGGTGCCGAATCCCTGTATTCATCAATCTAGCCAGCATAACAGATATTTTTAGATATCGTACTTTCGGATACAAATTTCAGCATGTACTATATGTATATATTTAGGATCTTCGGATCACAGATTTTATTATCAAAAAGAGTTTTCAGAAAACACAGTTTTTCAGAGAATTAGGCCTAAGGGCAAGTTT